>JAKSZT010010873.1:8443291-8465295 GCA_026826555.1 Tolypeutes matacus | reverse complement strand
TACTACCACTAAACTACTACTGCACCCTCCACCCTCACTACTACTACTATTACTACTACTAGTAGTAGTAGTAGCACTACTACTACTACTACACTACTACTGCACCCTCCACCCTCACTACTACTGCACCCTCCACCCTCACTACTACTACTATTACTACTACTAGTAGTAGTAGCACTACTACTACTACTACTACACTACTACTGCTGCTGCTGTCACTGCTACTACCACTACTATTCCTGCTGCTACTACTATTATTGCTGCTGCTGATTCTACTACTACTATTACTACCACCACTGCTGTACTCTAAGTACTACTGCCACTATTCATATTACAGCCACTACCACCACCAGCACCACTGCTATAACACCACAACTACTACTATTATTACTGCTAGCACTATTGCTACTAGTACACTCACTACACTACTACTATTCCTACTACCACCACTGCAACTATACCCCCACCCTCACAACTACTATGCTACTATTACTGCTGCTGATTCTACTACTACTATTACTACCACCACTGCTGTACTCTAAGTACTGCTGCCACTATTTGTATTACAGCCACTACCACCACCAGCACCACTGCTATAACACCACGATTACTACTATTATTACTGCTAGTACTATTGCTACTAGTACACTCACTACACTACTACTATTCCTACTACCACCACTGCAACTATACCCCCACTCTCACAACTACTATGCTACTATTACTACTACGATTACTGCTGCTAGTAGTAGTTGCAGCACTACTACTAGTACTACTGCTCTTACTACCACTATTACTTCTACCATTGCTGCTGCTGCTGCTGCTGCTGCTACTAATATGGCTATTCCAAGGAGTTAGTGCAGTTAGAGTAACCACACATTCCAGAATTGGGGGTACTCTTGATTGGAATCGTTCCGTCTCATCAACTCCAAAAGTCCCCTTGCAGTTGTCAGTTGAGCCTGCTGCACCTGTTGCTTCAGAATCTATTTGTTCTGGCAACCCAGATGCTGAGGAGTAAAGCAGTGATGCTGGAGGAGGAACGAGAGCCCGTGTCAGGGCCTGGCAGGGGCCTGAAGTCCATTATTTCAAAAAATATATATGCGGCTGTGACAGTTTGAGATTTTTTATGAACTCCAAAGAGAGATTGTTTGTAAAATCGAATCTATTTCTCTGGGTGTGATACCCTTTGAAAGCACTAGATTCACCTGGCATGTCTTGATTAAATTACCTGTTACGATCAGGGCTTTGATCAACACATCAGCAGGTGTGACTCAGGGTTGAGTCCCCACCCCCTTGGCGGGCTGATTTGAACGGACACTCACTCAAGAAGACACGCGGAAGAGGAGAGAACTTTGTCAGTTTTGATCCTCGAGCCCCAGGGAGAGGTAAGCCATTCACCTGAGAGTTTGCAGGTGAAGAGAACAGAGCAGCTGAGCAGCTGAGAAGGCCCGGAAAGAAATGAACCCTACGCCAGAGACTGAGATAGGAAGCCCTGAGAGACCAGGAAGAGATCGCCCGCCATCTTGCTTCAATACATGGCAACTGACTTTGGTGAGAAAGCAGCCTTTAGAGCCTTGGGACTGTAAGCTTTTACCCCAAATAAATACCCTTTATAAAAGCCAATAGATTTCTGGTACTTTGCATCAGCACCCCTTTGGCTGACTAATATAGTGACCAAGAAGGACTTGTCCTTTTAATGATGAGAAAACTGAGACTTGGAGGATGAGGTGAAATGCCCATGCCCACACAGCTGGTAAAGGGAGGGGGAGACCTAAACAAGGTTCTGCCAGAGCTCTTGCCATCAGCTAAGCTACTAGAGTTTTAAATGATGGAAAAAGAGCTTCATGTTCTGGCATTATCTCAGGTTCTTGGTAACATGAGACGGGTTTTGGAATAAGAAGCTGAGCTGGTTTGCCCCAGTTCTTCTAACCTCCAAGACCGCAGTCTTTTGGTGACAATTTCCCTCCACCCACTTAGAAGAAATCATGCAGCAAATTAACCCTTCTCGGTGGGACGATGGGTTCTGGAAGGAAGGCTGTGAGGACTGCAGCCCAAGAGGGAAAGCAAGTGGGAACCTGAGTACAAAGAGGAAGTGGAAAGGCCACGAGAGCGCCACCAGGCCTTTAAGCAGGATCACAAAAGGGACATGCTCTTGAGCCTGCAAGGGCCTCCTGCAAGCTAGGCTGGGGACCCCAAGGCCCCACTGAATGTGGTGTTTTTAGACCAGTCCCTGTAATGGGCAAGTGCCTGTTGAATTAGATATAGTCAGGGCCAACTTCCAGGCTGGCGTCTCCCAAGCAACACAGGTCAGTGGCCCCGGGGACAAGGCCTATGGCAAGGTTCCAAATCATGCCACCCCCACCCACCCCAGGGCTCTCTGAGGCCCGTGGATAACAAAGGGAAGCAGCAGCGAGAGAAAGAGGGAACTGCTCTTCCTTCCTCTCTCCCCAGCCCTCCATCTCTGATGGCTCAGCAAAGCCGCTCCTGGCCTGGATGACCTTGTAGGCTTGGGCTTCGGGGGGCTTGGGTTTGGTTGGGTGGACTGGGTTCCTTGGTTGAGCAGGATTAGTTTCCTTCCCCTTTGGGACTCACACCTCAATTCCACAGCAATTAACAGCAGTGCCCCTGGCCTGGGTTAATCTTCAGTGTTGATGCCAAGCAGATCACATTAGATTTCAGGAGAGGATTTTCCGGGGTGGTCAGTTTCCACATAACACAGATTTTGGGTGACCCTTATATCCTAAGTTGTCAGGGCCCGTAGAGTAAAAAAGAGACTATCCCATCAGGTGACATATCAGGGTTTTTTTTGTGTGTGTGTGTGTATGTGCAGTTGTGTGATTTTATCTCTCTCCATCACACTCTCACAACCATGTCAGCAATAAATATTAGTACAAATGCTAAGAGTTGTTTGTTTTCTAAGCAGGTCCATGTCATTGTGGATTTTGCATTTCGCTAGACCAAGTTATTTGGGTGATAACATTATGAACAATGACCAAAGCAGTAAAAACACTCTCCCGAGGATTTGAAAGGTCAAGAGAAAAAGGTGGCCTTCTCCCACCCTATCTGTATCTAATATTATTCCCCCATCCCTTGGGAACAAGCAAGTGTGGAAGGAGAATGGGATTTGGAGCCAGAGAGAGCTGGGATCTACTTCTGGCACTGTGACGTTCAGGTGACATGACCTCATCAAATTACCTTCTGCAAGTCTCACTTTCCTCTTGAATAAAATGGGAACAGCACCTATGTTGAATGCTTGATGCTAAGATTACAAGAAATGGGTATACAGAGTGCCTGCGTCTGACACAGTGGAGGGAGACTCAACAAATGTTGGAACACTCTCAAGATGGCACCTTTTCATAACTCCCTTCTCCTGCTTCCTCATGACTTCCTGTGGACAGGAGAGGAAAGCACCGAAACTAAGTCATGCTCCTCCATGCAAGTGTCCCATCTCCTGGATGTTACACTGTGGTGCTCCTCAAATTAGGTCAGATCTCAATGTCCGACCTAAGGCTGAGCAATTTCCAGCTCTCCTTTCTTGAGCCAACATCTGGAGCCATGCACCGAGAGATCCTCTATCATTGAAGCTTAGACTAAAACATGGGAAAACATTCGTAAAGTCAAGGCTTAAAAAGCCAGCTAGCAACCTGTAAGCTGTGATCAACTGTGGGAAAAAATTAAGCATGGATGTGGAAGAGATGACCATGTACAAAAAGCAGAGATATAATTATTTAGAGTGGTGCATTTGATTCAGTAGCCACTACCCACCTGTGGTGAGTAAATTTAAATTAATTAAAATTGTAAAACATTAAAAAGTCAGTTCTTTAGTCACACTAACCTCATTTCAAATGTTCAACAGCCACACTTGGGCGTGGCTATCATTTTGGGCATTCGTGAAACAAGCACATTTCCATCATCACAGAAAGTTCTTTGAGAGCATACTGTCTCAGAGGTTAAGTGATTCAGATTGATTTTAAATTTGTATTTTCCTAAACGATATTGCAAAATTATGTTTTCCATTAAAAACTTAAATATCAATAGGCAATTAAAAATTCTTCAAAAAACTGTCATAAGTATTAAATAATATTGTGCATTAATTATATTCATATTTGTAAATTGATAAAGATTTTGCATTTGTATTTTTTCATTTAAAAAATTCATTGAAGTATATCATGCATACATGAACATACAGAAACAATAAGTGTGTAGTAAAAGTTGTGAACTTACAAAACAAGCATGCATAGCATACAGGACCCCCATGCATCACCCCCCACCACAACCTTGCATTGTTGTGGAACATTTGTTACTGATGAGGAAAGAGCATCATCAAAATATTACTCCCAACTATTGTCCATATCTTACATTTGGTGTACTTTTCCCCAAACCCACCCAATTATTAACATCCTGTGTTAGTATTACATTTTTGTTCTAGTTCATGTGAGAACGATCTCACATTTGTTCTGTTAACCACAGTCCACCTTCCACCAAGGATTCACTGTTATACAGTCCCACGCCTTGACTAAGATTTTGGTATCACCATTGCCTGAAAACGGGAAACCTGAAGTGACAGAAAGTGATGCTGAATGGGGTGAGAGTGAAAGTCCTCTGGGACTTCTTGGGTCTGGCCACCACTGAGCTAAGGCTCTGGTGCAGGAACTGAATCCGTGTCAGGCCAGGAACTTCTGGTCCCCTCAACACAGGATCCTCTCCTTCCTCACTCCCCAAAAGGCAGTTTTGCATGCATCTCTGCTTTCATTTGCTTTCCTTCCTAACCTTTAGCATATTAAATAAATGGTCTTTGAGGCTTACCTCCACAGGTTTTACATTCCATTCTTAAACATGGGGAAGGAGTAGGATTAAGCTTTGTAGGGGAAAAGATTTCAAAGGAGACGTTACAAACTACACCAGAAAATCACGAGCTATTTTGGCCCTCAAACACCAGCAAATCAAACTTGAAGAAGGTATGTATTTGGTTGAAGATGGGGAATGGAAAACTTCCTGTGTCATTTACAGGGCCCAGTACAAAATGAAAATGCAGGGTCCTTGTTCAGAAATTATCCAGAGTTTCAAATTGGCAACGGCAGAGCTTCAGAGCAAGTGCAGGGCTCTCCTGAGCTCGGGAGTGTGTGACTGCACAGATCACACCTCCATTCAGTCAACCCTGATGCAGGATTTTCATTTTTCACAAAATCCTGGCAGGGGATTGGGGGGGAAGCCATTCCAGTGGAAAATTGTGGATATTTCAAACTCTACTAGTATTTTGGGGGGAGGGGGAGGGACATAAAAGCATCACTGCAAACCTCCCCAAAGCATCCTACTTTTTGGTCTATATTTAATTTCCATAAGTAACCTAAAGCATTTGTACCCTATTTTATTTGGAGTGAGTGCTACCAACACCATCAAAGAGTTTAGGAGACAGACTCTAAAACTTCATCTCACTGGGAACAAACACAAAGAAATTCTATTATCGTGAGCACAGGGCTGTACCCACATAATTATGAGAAAATTTAGTTCATCTTATTTTAAATGTTATTGCTCTGTTACACAGATGCAAATCAAAATCAATAAGCAAATCATGTTTTTTTTTTTTTTCCCAGAGTGAGATGTTATAGATGTCATCTTGAAACCCTATTTGGAGAATAAGTTTTCCATTATACCATTTTCTGTATGGAGTGGGGTGACTTTGGATGGGAGAAGAACAAGAAAGTCTTGGCATGTTTGTAAATGCCAGAAAATATATGATAATTTTTAAGGTTCGCAACACGGGAGATTAACATTACAGAATATTCTAAAATTTAAAACTCTTCCATTTCATATAGAATCATGATGACATTAAGGAAAGCAACTTGCTTAACATCAGGACACATTACCTGATTCTAAGAAACAAGGAAAACGTTGGCCATCAGCTCTACTTTTTATATTAGTGCTGGCCTCACACAGAATCACCATCTGGTCAAGAGTGAGCTGGGGGTTTGGGAGATGTGCCCACTGCTAACAGTAAATATTATTGGATTTGGGAGTGGGGACAGATCTTGGTCAAGAGCACATGCTGCTTCAAATCCTGCCTCTGCCACTCACCAGTTGTGGGGCCCGAGGCAAGTTACTTGCTCTCTTTGCCTCAGTTTTCTCCTCTGTAAAATGGGGGAAATAAAAGTACCAGTCTAGTGTATGTATGTGTGGACTAAAGAGCAAAAGCACATACTGAGTTTAACCCCACAACTGCCCAATTATTAACAGTATTATTGAAAATTAAAGGGAGAATAGATTTAAAGGAGATATTTATGAACAGGAAACTAATTAAGGAGGAGTCCAAAGTGAACTAATTTTCTAAGTCTGATATTGGGTCACACAATTTGACAACTGTGGTTCACTTATGGGGGCAATGATACAGAGAATTTTAATTCATGTTTCTATTGAGAATTGCAGGACATGTGGCTACTACAATAACAGGACATAAGAACTGACCTGAAGTTGTTTTCTTTTTTTTTTTTTTTTTAATTTCTAGGAGCCCTGTCTGAAATAAAGTGTATCTAGTACTATGGAGGAAAACATATCTAAATATGATATTTAGAAATAGATCTGAAGTGAAAACTTGTAACTCATAACTCAGAAGCATCCCCGACTCTCAAACAGACATGCAAACACACACACCCTGACACACCTCCCCCTACACACAATCATTAAATCATTACAGACTCATTTAAATGCTTAACCTGTACTCTAAGCCTATGCAATCATCCAAGCTTTAACGTTATATATAATTTACAATTATACATATGTATTTTCAGATTTGATCTTGAAAATGCGCTTAGAAATGCCTTCTTTATGGAAACATCTAAAAATTAAATTAATTTTAAAGTAAATTAAATATCATATCCTGTATATTGTCTAGATGTAAAAAAAAAAAAACCCAGCTCCCTCTGGAATTGATGCAACTCAATTCACTATGAAAGGTTGTTTAAGATTCATCAGACATACCTCGGCTCCCACTCAAAAGAGTTCAGTTGCTGATGGCCTAGAGACCAGGTTTACATGAAGGCTTTATGTCTAAGGCACCTGCATCGCATCAATCCAAGGAATCACATAAAAGTAAGGCCAGGAAGGATGACGATACTTTCCTCTCCTCTTGTCCAGATTCACTGTTTTGGTTTTCAAATTATATTTGTGTGTGTGTATATACATGTACACGTACACACAAGCACACAATATCATATATAGCATAAGTGTTTTGTTTCCCAAAGACATTCCTCGTACATAGAATCAGCAAAGAAACAGGCTCATGTAACGCTGAGATCAGTCGCTTTAATAAACATATCATGGATCTGATATAGTGGTTGTTTTCTTTTTTTTAGACTTGATTTATCTGTCACTTTCTTTCCAAATTTGATTTATTGGTCAATTTCTTCTCAAGATTTGATTTATTGGCCAATTTCTCCTCAACATTTGATTAAAACACATTACATAAGTCTCTTCAGATCTATTTCTAAATATCATATATATTTCTAAGTATGGATGTTTAAAGTCTTTATTCAAAAATGTTCTTGATTGATGCTTGTTTTTCCACTAGGTTTTTTTCTTTAAACATCAGGTAGTCATTTATTAAGTAATTGGAATCAGCATAAACAAACCATAAAGTCCAACTCTGTAATGAATTACTCATACTTCAGATTCAAAGAGAAAAGAATTTAAGATATAACAAGGTCGAAACAGCTTGCGTGTGCACAGTGGGGGAGTACGGTGGTTGGTGGGCCTTCAATCTCTGGATTTACAGGTGCGTTATACAATACTTCCCCAAGAAAGGCTATTAATTAGTCAGTGGCTACATGGATGGGCTTGAAGATGGAGACTCTTGTATCCTTCTAGAAAACGTTGTTTTATTTCAAGGGACCCATGGTGTTCTGTTCCTTCTCTCTCCTTTAGCCTTCCTCCTGCAGACTTTCTTGAAGGCAATGCCTCCAGATCCTGCTTACCAGACTCAAGAGAAGACAGCACGGCTGAACTGCTGAGAGCTCAGGGAGGGGCACACCCACCAGAAGCGAGGCTGCAGCACGGTGGGAGGGTCTAGGGCTGAGAGTCGGAGCTCACAGAGCCACCCACCAGCTTCTCTGCCTTGGGTCTTTAACCTCTGTGTGTGGAAAGATGATCACTGACTAGCTACTGGTGTTAGCCTTGGGATGATTTGATTCAACTTTTACATTAGCACATATAATTCATTTTAGAAAAGAAACCATTACTCTCCCCTCCCCACACATAGACATGCAAATCCTCTTTGAGCCTGTAAAGCAAGAATACTGTTATCTACTTTGGATGGTTGTAAGGATTAAGCGAGCTAACGTATGGAAGTTCTGAGCATGGTGTCTGGCAGATGGTATCTGCTGAGACCTGTTTCAAAGGATAATGATTAATGGCAAGGACAGCAACCAAAAGAGTGTCAGGTGACATTTACTGAGCAGTCACCAAGCGTGCTATCATCTCATTTAACAGAGCAACCTATGAAGTGGGTACTGTGGAGAATCCCCATTTATAGCTGAATAAACTGAGGCAAGGCCACACAGCTAGCACCAGCAGAGCCAGGCTCACTCCAGGCTGGGACCTAACCACTCCTCAATAGAGCCTTCCATCCTGTAAGAGGTCCATGAGCTACTGCACCTGACAACAGATTGGAGCACTAAATTACTCAACCACTGCAGGTCATTAATGTCAAATTCAAGGTGAGGAACTTGTGTACTTCTAGCAAAGACTGAACTTCATTGATTCTCTGCCTGGCCCTTGGCTTGGCCAGCAAAGCTCAAGTTCAATTACACTGGCCATATCCCCAGTGTGGAAATCTCCCTTACAGATTGATGTTCCTCTGAAAGTGATCCTCTTTGGTTCCATTTTGTTTGTCCAAAGCCTGACAATGATGTGGGTCATCATGCAGCATCTGAAAGAGCTCCGCGGTAAAAGCCTTGGCAGGGAAGGAAAGACAGAGTCCCTGCCTATGAGCAGTCCTGACTTCCACTAATGCAGAGCAATAGACCATCACTTCCGATACATGGAATCTATGGATGAAATGTCACTTCCAAACAACACCCCATAAAATTATAATTCCATAAATCAAAGAGGATCCCTAAAAACAACCAAGAAGCAGGCCTCTAAATGGTTCCAATTCAAAAGCATAATTGCAATTATCTGAGCTCCTGCAAACATGTGATACCACCATATAGGAGGCCACATAAAGCAAGGCGAGGGCAGCCTCTTCCATTGCTGACACCCCCTCTCCATGTCTTCCAGCCACACTCACTTTCCCTCACAAACACGTTACCCTCCCCAAACCCTGCAACCCTGAGGACAGGAACTGTGCTTTTTTTTCTGTTCTCCACAGTGTCTGCAGAGCCTCATACTCTGCCTAATGTTTAATATCATGCTGTCTTGTTGGGTAGTGTGCATTTGTCAAAATTATCTTTAGTATTTTGAGCAAAGAAATGGTGGTGGGAAAAAAGGAAGAAGAGAGATAGCAATGAAGATTTGGGGGAAGTGAATTAGAAAAGAAAGATAAGGAGAAAAGAATAAAGAACAAAGGCTGTGCAGTGAGGCTCCTGCTTCCCTTTAAACACTGGGTCAGCTGGTAAACCATTACTCGCAGGTCTCTGACTACCCCAGTCAGGTTAACCTATCAGATACCATTCTGAGGTGGCAGAGCCCACCAGGTAGACAATCTCTGAGCTATAACAGCAGCTAGCAGAACATTATCCCCACAAAAATAGAATTGAGTCAGAGACCACCCCTGGCAAACAGAACGGACCTTCCTCCTTGTAATGAGGTAAAGCCTAAAACTGAGTACCACTTACACCTTCTGGCTCACTGCTCTTGCCCAGCTTCAGCCTGTTATCTCTGGGGCACAGCTGGCCTGATCATTTGGGTATGGTAGGAGTTTGTACCACCTAAGCTGTGGCTAGAGGAAGAGACTCCTTCTGGTAGTCAACCCGAATTACAAGCACATATAAAATTCTTCCTGCAGGTAGGTCCCCAAACAAATTATTATTAAGGAAAAATATGGATCCCATAGAAGAAATAAGCGTCTGGTACATGACATGTGGGGCTGTGTGCCATTTCCTCCATGGCAGGCGCCATGATACATCTAGAAGCCAGACCGCCATGTTCCCACAGAAAGCATGGCAGCATGACAGGTGCCTACTGCGTACAGGTCCTCTGCCAGAACTTGTGCAAAATGCTGTAAACTCCCTCAACTAAGCCCCCTCCTTTGAGGAACTGCTGTAGACAAGACTATTCTCCCACTAGTCAAAGAGAGATGGCCCAAGGAAAAGACACCCTTGAAAGTGCTGGATCGCCAGCCAGGACTCACTGCCTCTGCTGTGGGGTCTGACCACATACAGCATCAGTGTTCCCATGTAGGTCTTTCCTCTTCTCCATCAGAACTTGCCAGGCAGCAAAAGGGAGCCAGGACATTGTTTCCAGTTTGAAAACAGGTTCACCTCTGGCCGTTCTCTCATTCATGGTCTCCCACCTTCCTTGAATTCTATTTCCATTGCAGAAGTGCACGTCCTGTGATAAGTTAGGGAAGCCACAAGGACACAGCCAATCCTGAGTCAAAATGACCCCTCCCTTTTTATAAGATTCCCAAATTGGCCCTGACAAATTACAAGTGAGAAGAATATATAGACTACTCTCTTGCTGGAATCTTTTGAAACATAGGTGAAATTGCTCACTTCCCTGCTTGAAATTGTGCATCCTTGTGTTGTAGCCCGAGGGAGCGAGCCATCAACTTCTTTCACAGACCACCCGGAGATCTAGAGAGGAATTGGCCAACCAGGGCCTGTGGGTCAAATCTCCATTGTCTGTGTTCACATCCCACAAGTTAGGAATGGTTTTTACATTTTGATAGATACAAAGTCAAAAGAATAATATTTTATGACACATGGAAATTAAGTGAAATTTAAATTTCAGTGCCCATAACCAAAACTTATTTACACCCTGCCCATTCATTTGCATATTGCCTTCGGTTGGTGTTATCCTACAATGGCAGAGTTGAGTATGGTGCCAGAGACCACCTGGCCCGCAAACCTGAAATTATTTATTATGTGGCCCTTTACAGAAAAAGTCTGCCCACCTCAGATCTTGAGGCACATTGAAGTTTTGGAGTGGGCAAACAGGGATCTGCATTTCCCATCTTTGTGAGTTCTGGGCCTCAATTGCTCCATCTGTGAAATAAGTTATTACTATCACCAAGTTGGCAGAGTTGGGAGGGTTAAATGAAGTGAGAAAATAAAGTGCCTGGCAAATAGTAGGTTCTCAAAAGTGCCCGCTGGGTCTCTTTTGAGGCACAGCATCTCCCACGGGCTGCTTTGGCCTCCTCCGACTCTCCCCCCGCAGGTAAGAGAAGCCTGCTTTGCCAGCAGTCAGCCAAACAGTCCAAAGACCCTGGTCCCTCAGAGCCCCTCGCCTGGAGCCAGAGACCACTGAGAGGAGAGGAGGGTGAGAGGCCCCTGGAGGCTCCTGGATCCTTAGATCACTCTGATTACAGAAGCTTCCTTTTGGGGGAGCTCAGGCAGACAGGCTGGAGTCAGCTTTGGCTCAGAAAGCGCCTTTGTCAAAGAGATGCCTCAGCACATTGTCTCTGAAACCCAGTCTGCTGCTTTACCCAGAGCCTGTGGAATGGCACAGCCGAAGGCAGCCCCGTTGGAAAGGCTCCAGGACTGAGCCTGCTCCCAGCAATGCCAGAGCCTCGAAGGAAGCCCAGGGGAAGGCTGGGCATCTCGGCGGCCTCTTCTCTGCCTTCTTGGAGGGGCGTCTAGCGTGGTGCACAGGAAGACACCCGGGTTCCTCGTGTCCTCTCACTCCATGCTCTCACCACTGCTTCAGAGTAGCCACCCAAACGGGCCCAACGGCGGAAGCACCTCCCATTACTGTGTGTGTGTGTCAGGGACCGGGCAGGCCTCCGTGTGAGGATCACCTCAGCAGCTCCTGAGGTGGATGCCAGCATCTCCACTTCACGGATGAGGAAGCGGAGGCTCTGAGGGCTCCCGCAGCCTCCAGCCTCCAGCCAGTACGTGGTCCCATGTCTGCCCTGCTGGTCTCTAGAGTCCGTCTTACTCACTCTGATCCCACTCATCAGGAAGTTGGAAGAATGCGTGCCACACCAAAGAGGCTGAGAAAGAGGGAAAGACAGTCTCAAGGGAACTCAAGGGCTGGTGGGAAAAGCTGAAAAGGGTCAGTAGCGGATCAGAGTCCTAGAGGCCTGAATGCTTTTCTGAAAGAAGACGTAGCCAGGCAGGGGGCAGGGACCCCACGGGGGTGGATGAGGATGTTTGCAAAAGAGCACAGTCCCTTCCGTCCCTACCAGTGCATCTCCAAGGCTGGCCCGTGGGCCCATGGCACCAGACCCTCCCAGCTGCTACTCAGTCCTGAAGACCCACCATGTCAAGATGGGGCCCAGAAACCTACCTTTTGACAAGCTCCCATAAGAGAGTCTTTTGTACCCTAATGTTTGAAAAGTACAATGAATTGCATGTGCAACTGCAGCTTGACATGGTCTCACCTGTCCACTAGGCCCTGTGCCACGGCCGCCAGTGCAGGGACTGACTCCGCGTTTCTGCCACCAGAGTCCCTGCTTCCTCCCACCACTTTCAGAGGAACCGAGGTGTCCCACTGCAGGCGGGCCTGAGATCTGGCTTCCTCAGAGGCTACAGCTCAGAGGCGAGGTAAATCAGGTCGGAAGAACGTCTGAGCAAGAGGACACAGGAGGGGAGAGAGCTGGCAGACAAATCCCCGCTCTGCTTCTCCCTCTGATGGAAGTTTCTAGGGTCCCATCTAGAAATGAATGACTGGCTGTGCCTCTTTGTGGTCTGTGAAGCAGTGGCCAGCACTGGGTAACTTACTATATTTGCCTCCGTTTCTACTCCTCTACTTCCCTTTATCCTCACCCTGGCTGCCCTGGGATTGTACTCCCCAGTAAACCATCAGAATTTAATACTCGCTTCAGGCTCTGGCTTTTCAGGAATCTGAGCTGAGCTGAGAACCAATACTCTAAAGGTAACAGGTTGAGCTCTCTGGGATGCAGTCCGTGATGGCCGACCCCTTCCTACCTCACCGAGCCGTGGTTCTCTGGAAAACATTTAACAATTGCATCTCTGGGACAATATAATGGCCCTCACTTGTAGAGTCTGCTGATTTCCGTAGTGCAAATTCTCCCACCATGGCTGATTCAAACTACCAACAAGACATCACTGACTTCAGGGTTGGGAAGAGATGTGCAATCCCATACCAAAATAGAATATTTCTTCCAAACAAACACAGTAGATGTAAATAACCACAAAAGCATAAATAGTATATGTAGTATAATAATTAGGAAGTGGTAAATTTTGAGTATTATTACCCTTATTTAATATAAATTATTTAATTGCCAGCTTATATCTAATTTAATTTTTAAATAACAGCTGTGTTTAACAATCCACTCACAAACTCCTGATGATTTGACAATCAGCTTGTGCAAGCTAATACATCACTCTTCTCAGCCTGCCATATTATATGGTCAGCAATAATCAAATACAGTTGACTATCTATCCCTTTAGTCATGCTGCTCCCTCATTTTGCTATGCCCTCACCTCCCTTGGGGGCCCCAGTGAATTCCTGCACAATCTTTACAACTTAGCTGAAGCTCCCACTGCAAAGTGTTTCCTGACTCTCGACAGGATTTGCCAAGATCTGTTTCAGCATATGGACCTTAGCTGGAGTGTGTAGATTGGGTCCTGCTTTCCACAGTCCCCAACTGTGACAGCCCGAACCTTCTAGAAGGAGATTTTAAGCTGGGTGGTCTCCTGTGAGGGGATCTCAGCCTTAAAATGTCGAAACCCAAGGAATTAGTTGATGACGCTTTGGAACCAATCCAACAATATAACAGTAGAAATGACAGCAGTGAGAATAGAGCAGGGTGAAGATAATTGGGCAGCCTTTCAAAATGTCCGCTCTCCCCCGGGCACAGCTGGCACCTTCATATATTAACTATGTGACCTTGGCCAAGTCGATAACATCTCTACACCTGCAAAATGAGGACAATTAAGAAAAAGCACTCCACAGGGCTGTTGTGAGGAGTAAATGAATTAATAGAGGTGAAGATCTCAGAACAGTGATTGGCACAAAGAAGGTGATCAGTAAGTGGTAGCATGTCGGTGATTTTCCTTTCTGTGTTCTCTGCCCTCCTGGTACACACACAAGCTCTTTTTGGCCAATACTCTGTTTGACAGACTTCAGCCACTAACTTTTTTTTTTTTTTAATTCAATTCCATTGTCAGTGCCAGCTATATCGACACTTGGGGAGCCAGGGAAGAGCTAGGAAAGACTTTCCTGCCAAGGTAATTTCCCGAAGTTTCTGTTTTTGGAAGAGAAAATTCGACAATGGCCAAGATCAGCAGTTTGAGGGTGGAGGAGGAGAAAACCAGAGCTTCTCTCTGCCAATGATCTTGTCACAGCCTTTTCCAGGTCCCCAGGTGCAGGGGGTAAGCAAAAACCTCTCTGCCCATGAGCAAGAAGAAACGGATCCTCTGGTAGGACCGGCCCCAACACAGAGCACACATGGACTGGACTCCTTTGGTTGTGGTCAACTGTCATAGCCTGTAATTTTGCACCCTGGCCTTCTGGTTACTAGTTTAGGGCCTTGGGCATGTCAGAGGCTCCAAGCCTCAGTTTCTTCATCTGGAAAATAGAGATAATAACAGTGGCCACCTCCTGGGGTGTTGGGACCATTAAATTAGATGACCCATGTTATGCCTGAATGTGGTTATTCTTCAGTAATACTAGTTATCATGACAAGGACAGAGGTCATGTGCCATTTTCATTGATTCAACTACTATGTATTAAATGACTAGTATAGGCTGAGTACTCCGTTAGGTGTGAGAATACAGGATGGATAAAAGCAGACATTATCTGTGCCTTGATGTTGCTTACAGGGTAGTGAAGGCACAGCCATCTTCTCCGTGAGCTGGGTAGTAGGAAGGAGACACGCAGGTTTTATGAGTCAATAAATCTGAGACTCGAAACCTGATTTAGACAATAAGAAAAGGCTTCCTGAGGGAAAGGGCATTTAATCCAAACTCAGATGGCTAAGTCAAGTAAGGGCAGTGAATATTCAATACTGTGGTGATGGGAATGGTTCAGCTGAAGCATTTTGGCCTCTCTTTCCCACACCCATATAATCAGTGTGGCACCCTACCCTGGAACCTGATGGCTGCAGAGCAAGCCACCAGAAGCTTACCACAAGCCAAAATAACTTGGGTCTTGGGTTGTTGTGATCTCTGGGGGCCATTTTATTAGCATAATGATGGCTGGAAAGAGACAGAAATCAGTATGAAAGGGTATTTATCCATTTATGTTTGAGGTAGATCATATGGAAAGAGTAAATTGGAAATGATGGAAAGTAAGAAGAAAGGGAGGGTGGAAGGGAAGGAGAGAGGGAAGGAGGGAGGGAGGAAGGGAAGAGAGAAGGAAGAAGGAACAAAAGCTTTTCAAACCAACCCACCCTTGAGGAAATGCCATGGTTTAAAGGCTAGTGTGCTTCTGACTGGCTAACCACATTGATCAGACTTGTCATTTCAAATGACCACAGTTCTGATCTTCTCCTTCTCTGGGTTAAAATTAAAAAGCATTATGAGAACTGATTTTATATCATCATATTCCCTCACTTTGTAACAGGGGCTCCCCTTCCTTAGGAAGCTTTTAACTTTTGAACAGTGATCACAGGGTAACTCTCATGCTCCCCTTCTCTCAAATCAGGCAAATTATTCACAGAATGTGTTTATTTTTGGCCGGACACATGCACTTCTCTTCGGAACCAAACGAAACACCACAAAACCCCTGCCTAGGGCGTGTCTTTTCACTCTTGCCTGGCTGCTGTCTGTTTGCTTTGACCTAATTGCCATCTCTTAAACCACACTACAACTCGTCAAGTGTCAAGCGTGAGGAGAGTGGAAGCGGTCTGAGCGCACTGAGCTAGGAACCAAGCTCGCGCCACCAAGAAGAGAGCCCTCGGGGGCCCCTCGATTCCAGCTACCGCTGGTCTGTACCCTGTAGAACACTCTCATTAGAACGAACCAGTGTTGAAATCGGACGGCAATTCCCTTGACCACTTAAACCTCCCCAGCATCCGCATCGCAAGACCCAAAAGGCCCCAGTCTTTCTTCTCAACAACTTGCTTCTCTGTGCAAATTCTAAACTCATGACAGCTGGCAAAAACTAGACTGGTCTCTTCCAAAAGGGAAGAGTGCAAATGGCAGACTCCAAAAGCCACGGCTTCCACCTGAGGCGCACACACTCCTTACCTGCTCCCCTCCCTTCCAGTCGGTAGGAAAAACAGGAAACACATATCAGGTAACTGAAAAGCCTGAGTCTTCTGTTTGGTTGCCTTGTCACATCAGATAAATTGACTAAAATTTACTTCATAAGTAAATAACTAGCTGTTCATAAAAAAAAAACGATTGTACATTATAATCCCTAATTAAGATGCTAAACACGATTCCATTTTTAAATTGGAGGAGCCAACAGAAATTTTTTTAAAAATACTGATGGTGCTATATTTCCCTTCTTTCCCCCCTTCATCTCTATCACATCAGTTTATTGTTTGGAAATCTGATAGACAGATTTGGTGAAGGAGAAATGTGTACTTGAAAGTCCTACCATATCAATGCTTTTGTTTTGTTTTGTCTTTCTCTGCTACGTCTATGTCACTAACACTATTCTTTAAAGAGCTTCCAGAAGTCACGTCTTGCTTTGGAGTCTGAGTTGGTTAAGTCAGAGAAACCCAAAGGATTTGAGTTGGTGGTATAGTGTAGGGAAACCCATGCAAGCCTTCACCTGAGCATCTCAAATCTACTTGAACCAATGCAGTGTTGGAAAAAAGCATGTAGGCTGCATAGCTAAGGATGAAAAATAGCCTGAACTGCTTTAGTTGTTTTTCTCCAAACATCTATGATTGTGGGAGACTTCTTGGGGAGGGGAGCAAAATATGTTCTTCAAAGCCAAAGAAAATTAGAACAATTATCTAGACAATTCAGAATGAAACCAAATGGGCTTGAGAAGGGAGGGGTTGGAATGTTTGGGTGCCTGATGAGTTGTCTCCAAAGCTAGGACTCACTAGGGAAACTGTTTGCCTTCATTTATCAGAAAATATTTCTTGAGCACCTGTGGTGCTCTGGGCACCAAGCTGGGTACCAGGATCCAAGAGTGGGATGACCTGTCTCTATCCCGAATATGAACCACTTTCTCTCAAGCTCACAACCACTCCCTGGTCTGCTCTCAGCTCCTTCCTGCCTTCAGCCTAGAACACGTTCTTTACTCTGCTTGAAAGACAATTATTTACCATTCTCATCCCTCTAGCTTCTCAAGATGTATTCTAAATACCAACTTAAATATCATTTTTCTTGATATCCGGATCAGGTCCAGGCACAACACTCTCTTCTCAAGCCTTTCCGACACTTAGCTCAGTCATAATGCATTGCTTAAGGCCCATCTGCATCAACAGATCACAGAGCTGTACGTGTTTTGGTCCCTTCTTTATTCCCAGTATCCCAGTGCCTCACACAATAGTTTCTTATTAAGTGATGGTGTCAGTTGAATGAATAAATGAGGGAAAGGGTAAGTCAATGCCCAGCGAGGTCCCACGAGTCAAAGACATGGTTCTCAGGGCTTGAGAAAAAAACAGTTTTATAAGCTTAAATGTCCCTTGTCTAACCAAAATACATGATGTTTTCTACATTGTCTACATCCTGGGTGCCAAGAAACACTACAGGATCTTTCTCAGTCTCATCCTAAGTGTAGACCTAAGAAGGCAGATTTACCACCACTTGCAGATCTGGGACTCCAGGACGCAGTCTTGAGTGCCCCCCACCACTCATTCCTAAGTATCATGCTTTGGAGAAGGTCCTGCTTTCCCCAGGAAGCTGCTATGTAGGGCTCTAGCTCAGTGGTTACTTCTTAGAAGAGAGAGGAATCCTTCTCTCACCCAGGATGTGGCTCTTGTTAGGAGATCTTCACACTTTCTCTTTTGGACCCAGCCTCCTCCCCTGGTGCAGGAAATAGAGGAGGCCTCTCCCTCTTTCACCAGCTCCAAATCCAAAAACTCTTCTGGTCTCCTGTTTTAAACCCACATGTTTCTACCTGGAAGTTCTTCATTTGTCCCTTAGTGCCTCTGTCCTTGTATTCAACAGAGATTTATTAGGCTTGTATTATGTGCAGGCACTGCGCCTGGTGCTTTCTCTACACAAGCAGACATGTGGGGCTTACTCTCGTGGACCCACTTTCTTACAGGAGGAGGCCATAGCTGAAAGTCACCTGACTTTCCAGACATCAGTAGTTAGAGGCAGCCAGCCAGATAGCTCTAGTAACCCCCAAGTTCCAGAGCTGAGTGTGCTGCCCAGTGTAGTAGCCACTGGCCCCAGAGGGGCTACTGAGCACTTAAATGTGGCTGGTGTGTCTGAGGAACTAGGTTTTTAATTGTATTTAATTCTAATGAATTTATGTTTAAATTAAAAAACCAATGCAGTGTCAAATAATTTTCTTTTCTGTTAAGTACAGCTTTGTTGTTTTGGTAAGACTGCATTTCACATTAACCATTGAACATTTAGCATCCCAGCTGAGAAGCTCTTTGGATTGTGAAGACTTCGTACAAAAAACATGATTGTAAAATTTCTCATCAATAAAGTTTGATATTGTTTATGTGTTGATATAATAGTTTTTATTTGTTGGGTTGAAAATAATATTGAGAATCATTTCACCATTTACTTTTTATTGTAGCTGCTAGAAGATTGTAAATGACCGATGTGGCTCACATTATATTCTGTTGCACTAGATGTTTTAATAAGTAAATAGTTATAGGAAAACAAACAAACAAACACATAAAGCAGGTTTCACAACTTGGATTGTCTCAGGGGGGTGTCTGATTCCTTAGCCTGACAATTCTGGTTGGGAAGAAAGAAGCATTTCATTTCCAAAACTGTGTCATCTGGACTCATCAGAGGAGAATTGCCTATGATCATTTTATTAGCGTGTTGAGAAAGCACACTCCAAATTAATAGCTAAGATTTGAAGTTTCTCTTCATCTACTTTACAATGCCCTGTATTTCAGAGGCGAAGAGGGATGCAATTCAGATGAAGCAAAACCTGGCTTTCAACAGATTCCCTCCCTCATGGCCACTACCCTGTAAGGCCTCCTGGGACTCCTGCTGAGAGGCTTTTGCTGTATAATTGGATGTTAAGTTCTTCTGGGAAGCCTCTCTCATCTTCACCTTTCTCAGATTAGTGGGAGAGATGCTGGGAGGATGTGTCTTGGCCCTCGGAAGCAGGCCTGCCTCGAGGAAGGCTTCTTTCTCACATCTGTTCCATAGACGAGTCTTCATCTCACAGGGGAGGAGGAAGAAGGAAGGATGGGGGTGGGGGCGGGGGGGAATTAGTCCACAGCCAGATAAGGGAAACTGAGGCCAGGCAGGATGCTGAAACAAGTGAAAGGAAGTGGCAGTGAAAAGGACAGGCTGGCTCACTTAAAATAAGGAATGCCTCTGGGAGCCTGCTGGAGCGGACTTGCAACTCATCCCCAGTGCCATCCCTAAGGAGCCCTACAGCTCACAAAGTGCTGTCATCTCCTTTCATCCACGTCACAACCCCGTGGCAGCCAACAGCCATTCAACGCACCTGTCTTATTTGCTAATAAAAATCAAGAGTTTGTTCAGTTGTCTACAGGCAACAGGTTTGGAGGAGCTAGGCAGATCCCCACCTGCAGGGCATGAACGGGAACATCTCGACCAGCGGAAGCCTGCACGGATAGAGGAATGGATGCAGGGCCATTCCAGTCAATAGCACACGTAGGAAGTCTGCTTCTGTGAAGATTCTCTTGCTCTTAAAAAGGAAAAAAGAAATGCTCTCTCTCTCTTGCTCGCTCTCACTCTCTCTCTCTTTCTCTCCTGGCCTTTGGGTGGGCTTTTTGAAAATGTGGGGCCTAGCATGGCAGCTTCCACCTTCAACATAAAGCCTGAGAGTGGTGGGATATAAAGAGGGAAGGAACTTGGGTTCTGGTGTCATTAAGTGGCAGAACTAACCATCCAGGGATACATTGTGACTTATTATGTGAGATAATAAATTTCTGGATTATTCCCACCACTTGGAGTCAAGTTTTCGGTTACTTAAAACCCAAAACACCCTGTTACAATCCTCTATATTGGCATTGCAGGCTGGAGCCTGTGGGGTCCAAATCTGGCCCACCTCTTGTCTTTGTAAATAAAGTTTTATTGAAACACAGCCACATCCCTTCCATTTCCATATTGTCTATGACTGTTTTTACACTGCTATGGAGGAGTTGAGTAGTTGTGACCGATACCAAGTGGCTTGCAAAACCTAAATTATTTTCTATCTGGCCCTTTATAGAAAAAGTCTGCCAACCTCTGTCTATAATATGAGCACTGCTAGGGAATCCTTACGTCTCTGCAGTACTACATGGAAAGTGCTACTCTGAAATCTCCCGAGGCAGGCAGGAAAATTCCCCATTCTACAGACAAAGAGACAAGAGTTCCGAGAGGTTCAGAACACTGGCTTCACGTCTCACAGCTAGACGCCGGCAGAACAAGAACCAGATACCAGGTCTGGGCAGTTTCAGATCCCATTCTCTTTACCTTGTAGTGCTCAACCCTGGGTCCCACCACCCCCTCCTGACTCTCCAAGGTGGGGCCTGGGTTTGTGTATTAAAAACAAGCACACAAAACAAAACAAAACAAAACAGCCCTGCCCAGCTAATTTTGACGTACAGTCAGGCGAGAATCTCTGGGTCATTTGTTCATTTAAAATAATTTCTAGATTCATCTGTCCATCTGTGCCTATTATGTTCAAACACTCTGCCACGCGCTGAGGCCCTGATTAAAAACCCCACCAGCCCAAAGCAGAACAGAACTCTGCCTTTAAGAAGCTCTAAGACCAGTGCAGGAGGGAAATATTATTTATCAAGTCATTCTCCAAATAAGTGTCTCATTACAAATGGCAGTAAGAGCTGGGAGAGCAGCAGGCAGGAAGGGCCTGAGCTGGTCAGGACCTGGGGTGCAGAGCAGGGGGTGTGCCCCCACTGCACAGCCTCAGACCCTCGCTCTCGCTCAGCCCAGTATCTGATGCTCAGTTCTCTGATGGAGATGCAGTGGAGAAATAGACATCTTGCTCACCTCTCCATGGTAACGACCAAACACGTACAAAGGGCTGACCACTCCAGGCATCCTGCCTGTTCACTTACCACTTAATCCTCTTGATCAGGCATGATGTGATCTTATCTCCATTTTCCAGGCGGAGGAGATGGAGACCAAATAGGTCACCTGAACTGGAGACCAGATTGGCTGCATCCTTGGTACTGATGAGATCTCAAGGGCACTGAGCAACCTCCTACTGCTGAATCCTCCCCACCAGCACCTGGAGCTGGGAATCTCACGAGGAGAGAAAGGTCTTTGGAACTTGTGGTTTGATCCCAACCTCTCTCTGACTATTGGATCCTTTTGAGGCTCTGATGCATGTATGACCACTTTTCCAGAAAAACAGACTCTTACAAAATCTTGAATACCTTTTTAGGGGAGTTTATAGAGCCCTGAAGGTAACCCTTGGGCTCTCTGGGGATGGATAAACTGCAGATAATAAAAGGGCTACCTACCATCAAAATGTAAATATTCGTTAGAGGGGAGACTCATTCAAACCGACTTGTCATCAAAGCCTAGGTGTGAGTGATATATAGACTAGATTGATAGGTTAGACAGGTTAGATCGAGAGAGATAGATGGTAGAGAGATTCTGTCCAATCCAGTGGCAGCTGAGAAATGAGTCTATATTTGCTGCGGGGCAAGTGAATTTTTATTTTGTTTTTTTGCTTTTTCTTTTTAAAAAATCTAATAAAAAGTTAAAGAAAGGAAGGAAGGAAGGAAGGAAGGAAGGAAGGAAGGAAGGAAGGAAGGGAGGGAGGGAGGGAGGGAGGGAGGGAGGGAGGGAGGGAGGGAGGGA
>JAKSZT010010873.1:8411823-8443281 GCA_026826555.1 Tolypeutes matacus | reverse complement strand
GGAGGGAGGGAGGGAGGGAGGGAGGGAGGGAGGGAGGGAGGGAGGGAAAGAAAGAAAGAAGAAAAAAGAGAGAGAAAGAAAGAAAAGAAAGAAAAAAGAAAGAAAGAGAGAAAGAAAGAAAGAGAGAAAGAAAGAAAATTGTCAACATACTGCCAACCTAGTTTTGTTAGTAAGTTAGTTTTTAAGTCCTTCCTGTCCTGAAATAGGCCACATCTGATAACAATTACATGAAGTGATCTTTAGAAGGCAAAACATCACTTCACTTCCTGTACCTATACCAGGTAGCACATCAGCCTCCCAGCATCCCTGAGTGGGGAACTCCCTATTGGATAAGATGAGGGGACCAAATTTGCCCGAAGCCCCACAGCTAGTAAGTGACAAAGCAGGGGTTGTTGACTCCAGCTGCAGTGCTCCTGACTGCCATCCCACCATGTCCTCCTCCACATGCCACAGCCCCTGGCTTCGAGGAGCTGCTGTGCCAGCCCCCACCAAGCTGAGCCCAGCAAGCTCGCTGTAAGGTAGCAAGTCATGTGAATGCATATGTTTCAGTGGAAACCGCCCTTTTTAATTGGCTAGAAGGTTCTGCCGGGCTGGGATAAGGTCTTCTTGTACGCCACCTCCCTCTGCACGTTCACCTCCACGAATGGCTCAATGTTCTACATTCACAATAAATAAATCACGTCTACGAGTCAATGTGCTTTCCCGTGTCCGGGCAGGTGTGTGCAAAGTGCCTTCCAGTTCGTAGAAATGGAATCTTCTACCTTCCAGCCAACGTATCTCCACGCTGCCCATTTGTTTTTATAAGGCTCTAAAGGCGAATTTTCTCCAGTGTCGGAGAGCTGGAAGTTAAGCTTAATGTACAAACCTTTATTTTCCAAAGAGGCCGGTTGGCCTTCCTGCATCGACAGTCTCCAGAGCTTAGATTTATTACAGAATGGTAATCAGGCAAAAGAATAATACACTGCATCTTTAATTCATTCATCACTTCGGAAAGCAAAATGAACTACAATAAAGAAGACAATGCGTTTGCAGATGTTGGGGTGGGGGAGGAGAGGGTCAGTTTCTCAGTAAAATCCAGTTGCTAAAATCCACTCTGTGTGCAGACTAGAGAAAGGACGTTTTCCCTCTGAGGGAGCAGGCAGGCTCTGCAAAGCTCTGGCAGGGCCAGGTCTCCCTGGACGGCCCTTGGCTTCTCGCTGGGTTCCTGTAGTGGCTCATGCTGCGAACAGCCTACTGGTTAAGAGACCAGGCGTTGGAGCGAGAGGGAAATGGATTCAAATCTCTGCTCCACCGATCAAAAGGGGAGGACTGGGGCCTTACTGCTACGAGACCCGTCTGCTTCATGGGATATGGGCCGAGATGTGTTTTGCCCTCTCCACATTTCATGCCGCCACATTCTCATTAAAACAGGCCTGTAAAGACTGGAGAATGCGTAAGCAAAACCCAACATCAGGTTTTCTGACTGGCCGCAGGCGGCTGTGCACGGCTGGAGGCGCCATCTGGCTTGGGAGTCTGGAAGGCTAAGGTGCTGCCCTGTTCCCGCTGGTGTTTTTGAGTCCTCACGACCTGGAAACTAAGAATTAACTTTCTTTCTGCGTATTTAACAGGCATGCAAAGTGAGAAGTCCTAGATCGGCATCTTGGACTCTGCCAGCAAGCTTTCAGCATCTAGGTCTGAGTAAAGATATAAAGGAAAATGATCATAGCTAATGTTTATTGAGCACTCCTAGGGACTTTACACAGATTAGCTCCTTCAATCCCCACAAGTCCCCCTTGGAGTTGGTGCTATTACTGTGCCCATTTTACAGATGAGAAAACTGATCCATCTGAGGTCAAGGCACTAGGCCAAGTTTAGATCACTAAGTGACTTGGCTGGGAACATTAAGAACTACTACCATTTAAGTACTTCCTGCCAACAGGAGCTGCACCTGTGGTGCCTCATTTACTCTTAGCAACAATTTACACTATTCCCATTCTACATATCGAGCCAAAAGAGGCCCAGAGACGTTCAACAAGATTTTCTCGACCTCAATACAATTGCCATTTGGGCTAGACCATTCTTCGGTGGGCGCTGTCCTGTGCATTGTAGCATGTTTAGTAGCACTGGTGGCCTCGACCCACTAGATGCCAGCAGTGTCCCCTCACCCCCAAGTCATGACACCCAAAAATGTCTCCAGACATTGCCAAATGTCCCCTGGGGAGCAATCGAGCCCCAGCTGAGAACCATGGCGGCCATGCAAGTGAGAACAGCAGAGCAGTTGATGGGGCCCAGGTGCACCTGGCCTTCCATTAGCTTGTGCTCTAAATGCCACCTCAGTTATACATCTGGTCATAAATTACTAAACTGTGCGGGAGAGAGTGTAACCTACAATGTAAACTATAATGCACGCTTAGTGGCAATGCTCCAAAATGTGTTCACCAATTGTAACATCCACACTAACGAAGGATGTCGTTGATGGGAGAAAATGTGGGAGGGGCATATGGGAATCCCCTAAATTTTTTATGTAACATTTATGTAATCTATCTTTAAAAAAAAAAAAAAAAAAAAAAAAGGCACCCAGGTGACTCTGCTGCTCCCTGAAGTCTGAGTGGTGCCTGGGGGCAGTAGTTCGCAACCTTGGCTGCCCATCAGAATCACCTGGGGAGTTTGAAAACAATATCGATGCTTGGGTCCGCCCCGGAGAACCTGATTCAATTGATCTGGGTTGGGGGTTAGGCACTGGGTTTTAAAACCTTTAAAACCTTGTAGTGTAGCCAAGGTTTAGACGCATCGGCCTAGAGAGAGCTGACCCTAGTTCTCACGGAGGCACCGGTCAAAACCCAACATGTTAAATAAAATCAGCAGAGGCTGGTCCCAGGGCCCATCAACCTGAATCTTGGACAGCAGTGGTGAGGACAGGGCAGTGGTCCCCTTTGCTGTCGGCCACAAACCACAGCCCCGAACAGTCCAGCTGCTCTCACTGACCCTTTTGTGGATCCATCTGCCACTGATGTATCCAAATTTCTAAACTTTTTTGGAAGCTATTTAATTAGACTCTGCACCAGCTCAAGAGGTTAAGAGTGCCTCTAAAATCAGCAGGTTAATGCTTTACTTTAGGCCCAATGGATCTGCAAGGCAAAGAAATCACTGTTGCACGTGGAAATGGAAGTCAACTTTTAAAAATACTTAGGCATCCTGCAATGCCCTGCCTAATCTAATCCCTCCTCTCAGCCCTCAGCCAGGCAGTGTCACCTTGGTGCAAACTGCACAGCCATTTCCTCATTAGCCTGGACCTGTTCTCTCCCATCCTGTTCCCACTTCCTAGAACTTCCTATGCCAGTTTCCTAAATGCCCGCCACCTTGCTGCTTTCTAAGCTCTTCTTTTGACAACTCCAGCTCTCAACAATCGCCCCCTTCTCAGCTTCTTTTGTGCTTATCAGCATGGCAGCAATATTAGCAAAGCATTTACTGCTGCTCTGCTCAATTTCTCACCTGTGCACCTCAAGAAGTGGCGTGCTGCTAAGTGACTGACAACCGGCTCTCTTGTGCACAGGGTGAGAGGTGTAGGCAGGAGGGGGGGCAGTGAGTGTGTGTGCGCACGTGTGTGTGTGTGTTGATTTGTGGCATTTGTCCTCCAAGGGGCAAATACTCCCACCACGGCCGATTTCAAGCTACCAACACGAAGTCACTGAAAGTGCATTCTGGAAAAGATGAGCACAAATGGCTCTCAGGAGGCCTAGGAGCAGGCTCAAGCATGTCACTGACACCATCCTAGCACACATTCTGGCCAAGTCCTTGTGCTAAAAGCTGAGCATGAGGCCGGTCCTGGACCACAGTCTAACATGGTATAAAGGGGGGAAAAACGCCCTTCTGGGTGACAGGTAAGGGGAAGAGAATAGGGTACAGGCGGGTGAAAAGGAGGGAGGGTCAGCTTTTGCCAAATAGACAATGGTATCCCTTGAGTCCTGTGGAAAAAAGCTCCTGATGGTTTCATCCAAAGGAGACATGATGACCACTGGTCACATCTACTGCCACCTCCCAAAGGTGATACTGGGAGTAGCCAACAGTTTTGGCACTTAACGGATGCCACTGGCTTTTTCATTGATCCCAAGGAAGAACTTCAGGGGGCTGGGTCCACCAACCCCATCTTGAAGACCAGGAGGTGGGACGCATGTAGAGGTGAAGTGACTTTCCCAAGGTCACTCTGATGGCCAGTCTTGTATCTCCTTGGCCAGGCTAGAGTCCCCAGTCATTTAAACACTAATATAGGTGTCCTTGGGAAAGTATTTCATAAGAGTGGTTAATATCTATAATCAGTTTATCCACAATTGGTTTAAGTAAAGATTACCATCAATAACCTGGTTGAGCCTAATCCAATCAGTTGAAGGTCTTAAGAGAAAGAACTGTGGTTTCTAGAAGAAGAAGAAGAAAGTGTGCCATAAGACTATAACATAAAATTCTGCCTGAGTTTCCAGCATGCCAGTCTTGCCTATGAATTTAGGACTCAAGACTACAACATCAATTCCCGGCAGAATTTCCACCCTGCCAAATTTGGGGATTACCAGCCTGCAAAATCATGTGAGCCAATTACTTGAAAAAAAAAAAAAAATATATATATATATATATATATATATACACAAACACACACACACACACACCTATATACATACATACACGCCCACACATACATGCACAAACACAAACTATCTCTTTGGAAAACACTGACTGATGCAGTTACAAAACTGTAAGGGTATGACACTGATGTCAGAGCAATATGTCCCACCCTCAGGAACTCCTAAATGTTTCCAGTGAGCGAAAGTGGTCCCTTGTTACATCAAAGACTGTCCAAGGTGACAGTCCCTTAGGAACTAGTATCCAAAAAAGGGGGAGAAGGGTCAGGAGCATACTGCTGACAGCTCCCCCTCAGCACCGCCCCCCCCCATTTCCCCTTTACATGGCTATCCCATATAAACTTTCATTTTACAAATGGTTCCTCTGCTGAAACAAAACAAAATAAAATGAGTTTGAAAGCCCTCGATTCGTGCCAAATACTCAAATTTATGGAGGTAGTAACTGAAGCCCAGGGAGCTTCTAAGGGTCATTTTCACCGCTTGGTATTTCTGACCTGTAACAGTTAGAATGCTACAGGAATAAAATAACTTTGAGGAAATTTTCAGAAAATGCCCTACAGTCCATTTATTCCCCCTAAATGGAGAGCTCCAAAGGCAGAATTTCAAATGTACCAGTAACCACTGCCCCTGGGCCTAACACAGTAGGCTCTTAATTCCCTTTTCTGTCTTCTAGGTTCACGTGGGAAGAGCCTGTAGGATTCCTGGGTTTGGCACCACTGCCTTTTCTCAACACCCAGTCAAACCTAGATTCACGTTGGAAACACGCCACCCCATCCTGGAACTGCTTTTCGACCCCATTGGACGAAATACATTTTACAGTTTGTCTGTAGGCAGCTTTGTCCCGACTTCAAGGCTTGCCCCCCAGAGGGCAACACGGCCACACAATCAGAGCTGCAACATTTCCCCCTTCATCACCGTCTCCCACCCAGCTACCGCTTCACTTCTCTTTTCCTACGAGAAGACTGGAACTGCATGACTGCACTTAAAAATATAACTCACAAATTAAAACCTGAAAGAAGAAACACATTTTTCCATCAATGGCTTTGGGGAATTCCACCTCTAAGCTGCTACTAAAGCTTCCTTAGTCTTTTTTTACATTTGTAGCATTTTGGAGCAATTTGCTGCAGTCAAAGAAAGCAGTGAAATTTCCACGGCCAACTTCAAAGGCCCCAAATCCGTATCAGTGGAGGGGAGTCTGGTAGCAACACCAGAGGGGACGCTTTTCAAAGAGGTGTGTGAAGAAACGTGCCAGGCATTTTTTGCCCCGTGTCTGCGACTGATGTCAATGCAGACACGAGACAAATCCCCCTGCTGCCCCTCCCTCCCATCCCCCCCACACTTTTGCCTGTGACAATGCACATGAAATAGAAAAGGGCTAGAAAAGATGAACTGCTTTGCAGCTCAACAAACAATGCCAGCCTTGATTCAATTAACACCCGCAAATCTCTTTTATCTGGTGGAGAACACAGAGCAAACTCAGGTGGATCAAGAGGAGCTGCTACCTGGACAGTTTCACATTAAAAAAAAAAAAAAAAGACTGGTAGGTAGAAGTGGCTTCAGGGTCCCACAGTCCACTCCTCTCTTTGTTTTTAGCACTTCCGTTTCAATGTCCTCTTGGGTCTGGCCTTCCAAATTTCTTCTTCACCTGACCCCTGTTACCCCATCTTGGTCCATATCCGAGGCAAACCTTCCTTCCCGACTCAAACATATAAATACACTGCTTATTCCAGTTACACCCACTCTGCTTTATTGAAGGAAAATCCCCCAACACAGCATGTCTCTAAAAGGGTGTTTGGTTTGTAAACATTCTATGCTATACGATATTATAAAAAATATGCTGCCAAAGAGATGGCCCAATTTACCCACTCACAGCAGTATGAGACTTCCTATCCCTACACATTTTAACCCAAAGAGAATATTATCTAATCTGAAAAATATTTGCCAACTTAATGGATGAAAATGACATTTCATTGTTGTTTTAATTCTGTGAGTGAAGTCGAACATTGTTTCATATGATGATTGATCGTTTATATATAGTTCTCTATAAAGTGCCAATCATGTTCTCTGCCCATTTCGCTAAAAGAATTTTTGTCTTCTTTCTTGTGGACTTGTAAGAGCTCTTTGCGTTAATGGAGTTAGGCATTTGACTATCTTGCATGTTGCAGTTTCTCCCACTTTGTTGTTTGCCTTTTGGTTTGTTTATATTGTTTTTGCTATGGATAAATTGTAAATGCTACGCAGTCAAATTCATCAATATTTTGCTTTAGAGCACCTGGGTTTTGTATCAGGCTAAGGAATATCTTCCACATCCCAAGTTTAAAAAAATTCAAGTTTCCTTTTGAAACTTTCATCGCTTTTGTGTCTTTCTAAACAGGGTGTTTACAAAATGCTTAGCCCCCACCCTGTTCACCTCACAATCCCCATATCTTCTGGGAAGCATTTCAAACAGGACCAGCAGTATTCTTTTTAACTGTCTGTTTGCATCAACAATAAATCTTGAGGTCAGGAGAGCTGTGTCTTATTTGTTTCCGAATCCCTGGCAGCGAAACTGTTGTCTAGAATATAGGCAGTGTGCAAGAAGTGTTTGATGCATTAAATCTTAAAATAATTAAAGCATAACAACTTTAATGGCAAACCCATCGGAGCCAAAGGGTCTGTTTACCAATAGATCATGGAAGGAAAACACTAAGAAACAGCTCTGGTGCAGACTGCATTTGACAAGCTGGCCAGCAAGGGAAGCTCACCCTACAAAAGTGACAAGGAAATGTCAGAAGATGGGTCTTTTGAAAAGCTCAAAGAGGATTAAGAGAGGAACGTCTAATTTTGGCAGATTATAGAGATGTCATCTTCAGCTGTTCAAATAAATTTTACTAAGCTCTTGTTACTCATTTGTTTGCTTGTTGTTCACTTAACTAGTTGTTCAGCTACACCCTGCCACTTTCCAGAAAGGATTCAAAGTACATCTACCATGCGCTACTCACTGATTCCGAGCTGTGTAGGATGCAAAAATAAATGAGGCATGAACTCCACGCTCATAGGGTTTAGAGTCCACGAGGAGATGAGAAATTTAAAAAGTAATTATCTTACAAGGTAGAGGGTGAAAAGTGTCTTTAGAGCAGGCCCATTTTTGCTGGTTTAATACTCTGCTTTCGGGGAGAATCAATGTGTCTGACAGTGTGAGATCAAATACCTTGCTTAATTCCAGCCAGCTCCGTTTTCCTCAGTACTGTTTCGACTCTAACACCGAGGAAAATTACACACTAATCTCCTGATGATAATGATGATAAATAATAGAAGTATCTCATTGGCATCTGCAAAAGTTTGTGCGGATAATTTGGAAATACATCTATCCTCATAACTCGATAACTCAGTTATTCTCTTTTTCATGCAGAATTTTTAAAACGCACCCTCACACAGTTAAAATTAGCCGTTCTAAAGCTCACATTCCTCAATCTCTCTCTCGGTGCAAGTGCTAGATTTGTGTCATTAGTGATGAGCGAGTCACTGAACTGATTCTGTAGACCCATAGAGGGTCCCTGATTCTAGTTCAAGTGTCCTATTTTCCAAAAGAGAAAAATAAGACCCAGGACGGGAAGGTGGCCTTCTCAGGTCACATGGCTGGTTGGTGGCCACGTCTGGTATAAAATCAAGGTTTGGGATATTATAAGGCATGCAATGAAATGTGGGAAATTCACGGGCAGCTTCCATATTTTCTGGGTTCCCATAGATAATGGAACCCCGGGTTCTTCAACTAGCAGTTCTTGACCCTGATTGTGCATTAGCATCCTGAGAATTCCTTAACAAATACTGAGAATATTGATGCCTGGGTCCTGCTCACCCTTAGAGGTTCTGATTAAACTGGTCTGGGGAAGGATGTCATTTTTTTTAAACTGCCCCCTCCCCCCAGGTGCATCCAAGGCTGGCAGCCTCTTGTGGTTCAGAGACATGTTCTTGCTCCTCATCCTCCTCATGCCTGTCTCCAAAACGGGTGTAGCTGAGTCTCAAGGTTACCCACAAGTCGTCAGCCCCCACCCCCCATGCTGAGAACTGCCCAATCCTGGAGCCCTGCCCACCCTGCCGTCTGGAAATCGATGAGGCAGGCAGCTGGCCACGGGGCCTACCCTCTACACACTGCTGTTTGGACCAGAGACAGACTCCTGACCGCACGAGGCCAATCAGCTCTCTCTTCCCAGAACTGGAATTTAGACCCTCTAGCCAGCGTCTGCTCTGGGCTCAAATTAATAGGGCAGGTTTAGGATGTAAGGGCTTGGGGAGTTGGGATCATGCGTACCCCAAGGCAGGAAGGTGTCTCTGCCTTCTGGAAGGAGAACGAAGCAGATGTGCAAAACGAGAGAAGGGAGGGAGGAGGAACGGATAAATGAACATCCATGCCCACCATCCCAGTCCTGAGTCCACGCCCCAAGTCCAGCTTGCCTTGCATGCCTTTAATAGACACCTTTAGCTTCTAATAAAAGAACAGAAACCCAAAGGCAGGCTTTTCATGCCCAAGGAATCCTTGGACATGCTACAAGTATATTAACATCGTACAGAACCTGCTTTCCTCGGAAGACTTGTCCAACCCTTATGACCAGGCCAAACTTGACAGTGATCCTGGCTTTTCTATCAGAGCAGAGGATCCCAAATTTGGGCCCTGAAACCCTACAGAGGACCAACAAAGGCAGTAACGGGTCTCACGAGCCATTCCTATTATTACAAAGACCTGTCGGGCTACCTCCATGACTTGGCCTTTGCCTTTACTGAGGACGCATCAATGGAATTATACCGTTTCTCTTGCCAATGAGAAGCCCTACAGCAGTTATACAGGACTCTGATTAATAAAGGGAATACACAGAATGAGAAATGCATCTTTCAGAGCATGGATTTCATGGGGGGAAATTAGCAAAGGGGTCCTTTGATACTAAGTAAAATAAAAATGTCAGGACTTCAGTACTTTAGACAAGCATTTTTGAAAACTGCCCTATGCAAGGTGTGTGCCATGAGACAGTTGATTTTTTAAAAAAAGAGAGTTGTGGACAATTCATGATGGTCCCTTCCTCCTGGAGGGTCATTATATATATTAACACAAAGGCTCTAAGTCGGAAGGTAGCAAAATAGAAGATTTAGCTTTGGCCCGTATTTTGTCTACCTAACCCATAATTTACCTAAATTATTTGACCACAGGACTCCACATAAACACTTTTTTTTAAGAGTGGCGGTGATAGATAAGGGCAGACGACAGCTATCAACTACCTGTATTCTATCTTTTTCTCAATTTTCTAATTGTGACAACACTTATTTTAAAACAGACAAAAAACCCAATATCATAACATCAATGTTTTCTAAAACAAATCAAAGCTTGCAAAGTGCCACAGTCACATTTTTATTCCATATAATACCGAGTCAGGCCATAAACGGAGGGGTGCTAACTCTGTGCTGGGGCTTTGCGTGCATTATCATATCTAATCCCAGCAAAAATTTCTGAGGGATCATCCTTATTTTACAGAAGCAGAAATTGTGTATTCTTTGTAATAATTCTATAGATCTTGCTGATAACTTTTTATTAAATGGGGCTTTCATTGGAGCGATTTAAGACCAATTGATCTCACAATCATGCAGTTTCCTGACACTTTACACATTACAGAGTATTAAGGAAATGGTCCATGAGAAGTCAGCTCCGTTCTTCTAGATACTACTCAGATTAGTTTGTTCTAACTTCTAGGCCTCACTCAACTCCACCTGGGAAAAGATAACCAAGAAGAGGAGGGTACCTGAGCTCCCACCGCATGTGCTGAGATTAAAAACTGGGCCGTTTAACTTGGCAGAGGAAACAGACTAGGGCAAAGGAAGCAGAATGTCTGTCTGGAAGTATCTGCATAATTGTAATAGAGGTTCAAATTATACCTTAAGCACGTGGAACCCGAGTTTCCTTATCTGTAAAATGGGGAGTAAAAGAGCTGTTCTTCTCAGGATCGAAGGTGGCATTGGGCCTGGCTTCCGGGAGACTCCTAATCAGTGGAGGGGTTGCTGCACTCGATTACAAGGAAGACTTTGGACCATCTCAAAGGATGGAACTGGGTGAAACATCACTGGACTCCACCTCCGTGGAAGATTTCTTTAAGTCCTGACAAACTGGTATGGCTCCAAGGTGAACAGAAAAAAAAAAAAAAAAAGCACAATATCAGCTCTCCTTTATATATAAAAATCTGATCCTCATGTTACAATAGTCTCTGTAGCTGCAGAGTTGGGGGAAAAAATCATCAGCTTGCAACCTAAGCTAATTTCTGAAATCCATGGGAAGAGGGAATTTGAAAATAAAAATCTGTGCACGTATTTAATAAAATGTATGGTTGCTTTAATAATCAATATTCCTATCTATAGTGAAAATTTTGAGATTAAATATTATGGTTCAAGGCCCAAGAAAATACATTGTTCTAAATCTTGACCGTGAATCTCAGTGTATTTTGAGAGCTCCTCTGTAGGCCCCTCTTTCTACAGTTTCCTCTTTGCTTTGGCAATCAGTGCAGAAACTGAGCCCCAGATAGCCTCTGTCTCAGATTCCCCAATACCTTTGACATGGTTACATTTAGCTGGTTTCAAATTTATGTCCCTGGTACTTCAGTAAAAAATATTTTCCAATTTCAGAAAATAAAACCCTGCAATTGAGCACATAACAGGTCTTGGCCTGTCTTTCCGAATATCTGCTTTGAAAAAAAAAATTTACTTCATTTAATGTGATGATCTCCCATGCATTTAAAATGATCACTTGAGCCAACATTTATAAACGTCATAAACTTGTTAAACATTTTATTGTATGCCTATTAAGTCCTGAGTTCACTGTGTTTGCAATTTATAGCATACATTGATTTTTATTTTATTGGAATGTTTGGGATTGAGTTTGTTTAGGTTTATATCATAGAACACCCCATTTGACCCTAGAGATCCACATCACCTCTCCTCAGTATTAATGAACCCCAAGTCCAAATGCCCAGAGCTATTTATACTGATACCTACAATCAATTTCTCCACTTTCACACAATCTATCTGTTTTCAAATGTAAATATTTTATTGTCTAGTGCCTTGTTTCTAGAATTATATGATCCTATTCATTTCTCATATTAACAACTTATTATTTAAATTTGGAAAGGCAGACGAGGAAATATATAATGAGAAAACTTCAGCACCCTCCCAATCAATAACACTTGTCTTCTGTTCAACAAATACTAGACCAGGTAGGATACACAAAGCCTTTTCAAAAACCCATAGTTTCCAGTTCAAACACAACGGTCCTAAGAGATAGGTTACTAATTTTTGCTTGCTATTAATCACAAATTATTTTTCCCTTTAAAAAATTAATTCAAAACACTAGATGGAACAAATATTTCAGGCAACCTGCAGCAAAATGGGAAAATACCATGTGTTTGGAGTTTTAGTGCCCTCTGAGTACAGAAATTTATTTGCAGCAAGCAGAAAATAGACAGCAAGCATAAAAATACGGCAGAGTCCCCCTAGTAAAATTATTTATCAAGCTAACAAGGGAGGGACCCTTCTAGTAACAACAAGCCAGCGAGGAAAAGACATGGCTTTATATTTTACCTTTGGGTTAGCAAACTAGTAAAAATGCCAACTGACAAGCACTTCACATAAACATTTCTTTCTAAATGAGCTTCCTTGTTAGGGGGAAAGAAAAAAAAAATGTGTTCCAAGCTAAGGAGCACTATAGCTTACAGACAGAATTCTAGCATGCATGCTCTCACTCTTTAGTGCAAAAATAATACAACCAAAAATAAATAAATAAATAAGAGAATGAGAATTTTGAAAGGAGTTGAAAAAATAAATTAGAGGTTCATTAAAGGAAATGTGCTTACATTCTTGTCTGTTCTTTTTCATACCTGAATGTTTACAAAAAGTCACAGCTTTGTAAGATGCTTCTTAAGGGCTGGCATTAATAAAATACACACATATATATTCATACACGTCGATATATATGTACTGACATTGTCTCTTCTGCACAAGCCTCATTGCTATATTTTTTCAAATATTTATTTTATGAGCAAAACCCCAAAGTCAGTTTTTACAGTTTAGTTTAACGATACCAAACTTTGATTATAAATTACAAGTTATTTTATTGCAGCTTGCAAAAACAAAAACAAAAACAAAACTCTCGAGTGGAAACCACACAAAGGCACAATGGCCTGGTCCCAATTAAATTTCAAAGAAATAGTAAAAAGATACATTCTCAGAATAACTGCGTCCTCAATAGCTCTGCAAATAACTTTGGACGAATATACAATGAAATCACACACTAGGATCTCGTCTTTCCTAAAGTGAAAATCTGGTCGGTTAAATGTGCCAAGCCTCAGAAGGTGCCTTTTTATTGTGGAAAGAAACGATGCTGGAGAGGATGGGGGAATGTGAATGACATTGTAAAATGTTGAGCAAAGACAGAAACACCCTGTAGCAACCACCTACCCTTCCACCTCCCGCTTCCCCGACCGGTGCCTTAGAGAATACAAGTTTCTCAACACAAGCTTTTCATTACTAATATCAGCCAGGTCAAATAAAATGGTAGTAAAAAATAAATAAAAAACAAATCCTTTCTTATTTTCTTTTCTCTCCGGAATAAGGTGATATTTCATTCTGCCACTGTTAAAGCTTTGGGCTCTGGCTGGACAAGTGAAACCTTCCTTTCTCTGGCAGGAACGAAGTGGTGGCCTGAATTTTTCTTCCCAGGTCGAGGTCCAAGCTCCCCAACTCCAATCCTTCCAGCTGGGTTTTGGAGTTGGGCATGAATGGCCTGCAAATCTGTAGGGATGCTTTACAGGCCATGTGCTATTTTATGAGCACGGCTCTTTGCCCCCTTAGTCTAGGGTCTTTTCAGAATGCTACTGAGCAAGCAAGGTCAGAGCAAAGAGTGGTAATGCCCTAAATAGTTAGGACCCCCAAGCTGCCTCCATCTCGGTTCAGACCATGAGGGGCAGAATGTTCAGAATGCATTGCCGCTTTCCAGCAGCTTCTACACCCACAGCTAAGCTGGGGCCAGGCTTTGGAGGCTGCAGGTATGAAAGTTCTGACACATGGTGGAACCACTGGATCAGAAGAAGTGGGTGGAAAGATGGTGAGTCCAGGAGAAGAACACAATGCCAGTTGGACTCGAGGGCACAGTCCATCTGCAGATGGCTGCTGGAGAGGTGAGCAGCTGGGGACCCTCCCCCGGGGCAGCACGGCGGCCGTGACTTACGGAAATCCTGTCCTCCTCAAAAACTGGCTCTCCTCCCCTGCGAAGGTGAACTCAGGCTCAAACCCGAACGCAGCCATTAAAACCTGTGCCAGCCCATGCACTTTGCACTTTTGTTCTACTGTGCAATGGAGGGAAAATGCTTCTGGACTTTAAAAGGACAAAAAAGAAAAGAAAAAAAAAAAACAACGATGACAAAAAATTAAAAACCTGGGAAAACCACTAACAAACAAAACAGCCTTTGAGCCTCAAGAATAGAACCTCAAGTAAGTGCTATCCTCTGGAGCAAAGAATTAGAAAGCAGTTCTGAGCTTGGGTCAAAAAGGTCAACATGGGGGGAAGGAATTCCTGATGGCTCTGGATCTGCAGGAAAGCAGATACTAAGCACCCTTTCAGCAGACCCGCAGGACCTTCTAAAATGCGTGATCATCAACACTGTTCAATGTATTGTATGTACCTTATGTTTTTAAAAAGATTCTAATCTCTCCATTAAAAAAGACGGAGGAGTAAAAGAAGCAAGAGAAAGTAAACAGAAAATTCTATTTTCCTCTGCAAAATTCTCAATCTGGTAAAAACAAACAAACGACAAAAAAAAACCCTCTTGTTACAATCTTCCCCTATTCCTATTTCTTCTACATCAGGAATGAACCTTCTTTTAAAATATAAACAAGCCAGAGGCACATCACAGCAGTACAGACACAAACCCTTTAATTAACTACCATCAGTCACAAAAGGTCTCTATTTTGATTAACTTTGTGCAGAGGGCGGAGTGAACCCTGGCGTTAGAATCCCTTTAAATAATTATAGAACCCCAACTCAACTGTGCTGCTGGCAGGAGCCAGAGAGAAGAAAAGAAACTTTGTCTGTAGAACCCAATTTAAAGGAAGAGAGACCTCCAGGTCAGTTTCTCAGAGCATTTCAGATCAATTCAATTCTCACCTCCACTGCCTACCTGCTAGCAAATGAACTTACTGTGTTTTTCAATAGAGTAAAATGTCTAAGAAGAAATCATCCCTAGCTGCATGTGAATAGCCAAGTTATTAGATGATGCTTGCAGAGGGAAAAGAGGAAATCAAAACCCTTCCTCCTTTTTACTGATGGCCATTCTCGCCTCATTGGTGATTACGTTGTTGGACGACCCTGTTATTGTTAATTAGGTGTTAATATCTTCTGGCAGCCAACACCTGAGGTCACTGCTCAGCGGCTGTTGTTTCCAGTGACAAGAACTCTAATTCCCACGATTGCTTTGATTTTCCCATTCAACACCTGGAACCGCTCCCTGTCCCCGAGTTTGGTACTAGTTCCCACCTAAAATTATGTAACTGCTAGCATCTTTATTATAATTCCTGTAGATGATGGAGAAAGAGGCATAGAATTTACTCACCGGTTCACCCTTGTCCCAGCCATTTCCCAAATATTGCAAATAGGAGACACACACACACATACACACACACACAAGAAAGAAAGAAAAAAGAAAAGAAAAAAAAATATCTGCTGCTTAGCTCCTTTATTGCTGATAATTTCATTAGGAAAAAAAAAATGCAGACGCAAAACAACTTTACAGTAATTTCTGGATTGAGGAAATAAAAGACTCAGCAAACGGCAGGTGAAGTGAGTTTAAACACTGGCATCTGTGGAAGCAACAGTAAATCTGGGTTTTTGGCAGATGACCGAATGTGTGCTTTGATAATGAAAGGTCTTCGCAGAAGCATCGTTAGAAGTAATGAGTCCCGCACTTCTGCAGAAATTCCTCCTTTCTTCGTTTCTAAAATGCTTGATGTTTCTTTCTTTACACCGGCCCCTTCAATAGCATCCCAGAGAGTTGACTGAAAATACTATGAGTTCACATGGCATCATTAGGCTGGTTACCCTGCAAAGGCTTTGCTATAATTAATTGATTAAACCAGCTCAGGAGTGGGCCAGTGCCCACAGAAAGAAACACATTAGCCAACCGTGTATGGGAGGGGAGTGGGGTGGTGGGGTGGCGGGGAGTAAAATCTAAATAAACAAACAACAACCAACACTGACCAATTAGATGAGGCGGGTCTGAATCGTAAAATACTTTAAATGGAATTTTTCCACGTATTTTCCCAGTGCTAACAGATAAACTTTACTGTTATTTGCTTGAAACTCCCGAAGGAAGGATTGCTCCGTGCTGGGATCTGCATGCGAGCCGGTCTTACGCTCCTTGTTGTCTTGGGGGATGGGGGCTTACTCTAAAAATAAACGAGTCTTTCGAAGCCCCTTGGTGCCTGCAGTGAAGACAGAGTCAAGACCAGCCACTGTTCTAATTTGGCCTTTTCAAACTCGGGCACCAGGAAACCAGGACTTACAGACTGTTTACACGTGCCCTTTACATGGGAACACCTGATTCACCATTTCTGTTAAAATATTTGATGGACTCTGCAAGGGAAATACGGTTATGACATCTTTAATTGTACACTTGAACTAAACAGCTACACAGGCTGTGCCCAAGCTCCCACGTTGACACTGACATTAGGAAACCATTGTTACATTTTTTTTTCCTCGATCATTATGGGCAACAGGGAAGGGGAAGAGCTATGCAAAAACAGAAACAATATTTCCGAGCACTTTCACTGGATTTTTTTTTTTTTTACCCCAGCTCACAAAAAAATGAAGCCTCCCTTGCATTTGACAACTTTTTGAATTTATATCATCAGTACAGTCAGGATAAAGCATGTCCATTCAGGTCACTGTAAGACTAGGGGAAAAAATATTGATGGGTGCTTAGAACCCAGGAAATGACATTTATACAAGTTCCATCAGCTTCTCCCATGGGTGACAGGAAAGCCACAAATGGGCTCTCCCCATGTCTTTATCCCACCTGGCCTGCCCGGAGGCAGTTCTGTAAGTCTCGGTTGCATCCAGATGTGTCTTAGCCAATGTCAGGAACATCTGAAATGGGCAGAGCACAGACATGAGCAGGCCAGGGGCCACCACCACGGGCCGGGCCAATGTTTGAGCACGTGAGATGAAAGAACGTGTTTCATCTTTGGTGCAAACCACGAGTAGTTGTGTTACCTCCTACAGTTCAAGCTAACAGCTTCCAAGGCTCATTCAATGGCCATCCTTAGCACTAGGGTCAAGCGACATCATCAGCTGTTTCTGTGGAAATGATGCTGATGTCACATAACACCATGGAAAAGTTTACACCAAATAGCCAGACTAGGAGAAAGCTGTACAAGCAGTGCAAGACGGCCACCTATGTCAATCTTCATGTTAGAAGACGTTGCTTGGAGCTACACAGCTGTGATAAACCATGCATTGAGTTGATTTGTATACTTCAAGCTGCAACACGCTCTAATGGAAGATGTTAGTCAGGGGCAAGGAAGGAGAATTTTAATTTTTTTGTAATACTCCTTCGTATGAATATTTTGTAATATGCCCAAGAACCATAATATTATCTGGGCTGTATTCCTGAGAATAAACAAATGGTAATGAAATGGCTGGCCAAATGGAGTCTGATTTAATTTTCATACCGGTCATCTCAAAAATTGCCAGAAATCAGCCACAAAGTTGTAGATAGTGGAAATTAGCAAAAGTGTATCATTTTTGGCTTCCACTACTGAGATCCCCTAACCAAAGTGACTTTCTGAAAATAAACTAAGTAAATCTCCCAAGAGTATCAAGTACTGAACTTTTCTTATATCAGCTTATAATATCTAATATCACAGAGAAACTTCAAGGAATTGTCCTCCTCTTCCCCCAATTCCCCATCTGACCAAATGCCTTTCTCTTTCTTGTGCTCACCTGTCAATCACGTTCACAGCTGAAATTTGATTTCTCTCCCCCCAGTAACCTTCTATGAAATACTACCGGGGCGGGGGTCAGGACCGAAGTGAACCTTGCCTCAAAAGTTCATTAACTCTTTGCCCAAAATGGATGGATTTCAAAGTAACGAAACCTGCCAGCAGGCTGACATCATCATATTTAATAGATGGCTTTCAAATAGCAATTCTAAAGACAGGAATAAGGAAGAAATAAACTATTGGAGCTGCATGCACTCACACAAACACACAAGTCAGCCCCAAAGGTCTACACTGAGTTAACATCTATGTCTGGGGATTATTAAAGAGAATGTTAATTGTATAAAGCTGAAAAAGAAATCATGTTAAATATTCACAATCACCATAGCAGCAGCAGTTTGTAAAAGTAATCAGATACCATATCTGAATAGTGGAAAAAAGTATTTTCCAATGCCCTCACTTCATTGGATTCTTACAGTGCCTTCTGAGCAAAGAGTAGCAATTTGACAGTGTGACTTTTGCCCCCCTCAGTTTCTTTCCAAACCAATAAATGTATTTCATGCAAATTTCTCAGCAAGCAAAAAAATTTTAATAAACGAAAATCAAACTTTGTTCCATTAGCCAATAAAAAGGTAACAAGAATACATGAAACCATGGCACTAAATAATTATGGGTTAAGACTGTTGGCCTAGCTCTCCAAACGAAGAAGAGTCATAATTAAATTCACACTGGGATACCTGTAATTGAAAACCCATTTAAAGAGCTTAAGTTCTTTTTTTTTTTTTTTTTTTTTATAGTGGATGAAAATCAGATTTCTGCCTCCCACCTGTCTCCTCCCCTACCCTCCTGCCTACGACTGGAGTGAGGAGGGGCTTCATGCTCCCATTTGGGGAAGGTGGGGGGCACAGTGTGCTTTCGGAGGACACTGAATGTTCCAAATGTGACTATGGCGGGAATGATGAGGGACTGTAAAGCTGGCCGAGGGCTGTGGCCGCCAGCTGCACTGATTCTCAAAGCGTCTGACTGCAAGCAGGACCCGCTCTCTGCCGACAGGCACATCAGCTCGGGCTGAAGAGGGGAGATCTCCTCAGCCCAGAGGAGTCACTCTACACACCACCCCGTGAAAGGAAACACCGGAAACAGACGCATGCCGGTCCCCACATATGGTGCCCGCGTCCCTCCTCATCAGCGCCGAGTATCACATTTATGTTATAAGTGAAACCCCAGTACTAGAAGTACTAAATCAGGAGCTTCTCGCACCTCAAGAATTAGCAGCATTCCTGAGGCGCCTGCTCGCTGGCTTCCTCCCCATTTATGGCAAACGCACCAAAACAAGCACATGCAAATCAAAAATCAAGATGTACCTCTTTGACTTCAGGCAACAGGGTTTTTCACATCACTGATGCAGAGGACTCCCTTGGGTACCTGATTTAGTAAATATATTAAAATAAACAAAGGGTAATTAATAACCACGTCTAGGAGGGTGTCCAGGACAGTATGTCAAAGGCAGCCTAACCCTCTGTGACAAGGTTCTTCAGGCCCCCTGGCTTCTGCACCGCGGCCTCAGCCCCCAGTGGAGGGGGGCACATGGGCGGGAACGCGTGGAATGCGGGGTGCTCCCTCACAGCGACGGCCCCTCCCCTGGGGAGGCTAGCTGGTGACAAGCCCCCGGGTCAGCGCTGAGGCTGTCCTCAGTTTAAAGGGAACCGAGCGATGCCGGTCCACGGTGGGTGGGCGAGGGTGACAATCACCCCTGACTTGCTCTCCCAGGTGTTGGCAGACTGCTGATTCCTCAGAGAACTGGGAGGGTCCAGCTCTCCTTAGCACCTTCCCTTCCATGGCCCCCCTCCTCGGCTGCTCTGGTCAGCACTGCTGGCATTTCTGACCTTAACTGCAAATGTCCTCTTAACAAATAGAGCATTTAGATAGCACCCCTTTATTTATTAACTTCCTCTCCGTTTAAATTAGAGGCAGGGAGTGCTTAAGACGGTGATATGAAAATGAGGTTGCTTAGAAAAAAAAATTTTTTTCTTTTTTGCTTCACAGTGAATAACAAAGCACAGTAATTCAAAGTAGTTAGCTTTCTATGGTTCAAAAATCCCTTATTGCTATTAGCTGTACTAATATAAGTGGCAAAATAATTATCATTTACTGTACAGAGTCCAATATTTTCCAGACAGCAGTTTAATAACAAAGCAGACCTGTCATTTCTCGCTGTAGTTAGTCACACTATACAAGTGCAGGCTGTCAAAATATATTTAAAACCTAATTTAAACAATTCAACACGGCTACAGCAAATCTGTGTACAATAACTGTGATAAACTAGTAAGTCAATCTAATGTTTTTCCAGTGCGGACCTCCAGCTATTTTTATTGAATCTTCCATATTTTTAAGTGCATTATCTTACAATGGGTGTGAACCAATAGACCATACTCATGCACCTGCTGAAATCTGTAGCCTGCTGTAATTGAACATAGAATCTTTAGTTGAATTTTTATTCAGGTTGCCCTTTATCTACATGGCATGCCTATGCTCAACACACTCAGATAAGCAAATTTGTACCCTTGTATATGTTGGAAGTGCTGTAGACACAGCATGTGCCTTTATCCACGAAGTATAGTAGGCATGGTTTTAAAACCTCCAGGTACAAGCTACTCTTCTCCATGTATCAGCGGATATTAATCTTTTGCCAAACACATCATTTCTACAACACAAAAGGTGCAAGAAGCCTTTGAAATTATAAACCTGGAAGTGTGTCAGTAATAACAATTGCTCTCAATTTGAAGTTCAGATGGTTAACCATAAAAAAATAAAATTGTCAAATAAGATTACCTTTTTATCCTTTAGAAACAGTTGATTCTTTTAGAAACCCAAGTGAATAGAGTTTAAAAGCTTAAATGATAGGGGAGGGAATATTTTGGTAATTCCTTTGAGGTGCTACAACATACATTATGCTTCTATAAGGGCTATTTCATGAGATCATCTACTTGTGAGGTATTTTTCAATCTTAGAAAAATATTACAAAGCAATAATTGGGTATAGGCTTTGCAAAATCTCCCCTCTGCCTTCCTGATCATCTCATTGATAGGCTCCATTATTTTTGGAGAAAAGGAATTAGGCCTCATTGAAATGTGATATGTGGCATCTCGCCTGAAATCTCATAGAGTAGATGTCCTTTTTAGATCCTTGGTGTCATTTTCTTCCAGATGACCTCTACTCTCTGGCCACCTGGTAAACTCTGCTTGTTATTAATGCATTTTCTTTCCAAAGGGACTGGAGTGTTTCTCTGTTCTCATCACCTTCACCTAGACTAGCAGTAGGTTGAGGGGGTCCCGGGTGGGAGCACAGGAAGAGATGTCTGAGCTGGGCCAGGATGGTGGTATCCAAGACAGACATCTGACAGCACAGTGCCTCTCGCACTTGGATCTGTTTACTTAGTTCTTAAATAGTATTTTTTAAATAGCATGGGATATTCCAAGCACTGATATTCCAAGGAAGATTGAAAGAGAGCTCACTGCCCACACATGGACGGGGTATACTGAAAACGCATTGCAGATTGTCCGTACGCGTTTCTGGGCTGTTCCGAGTCACTGCATCTGGTCAAGAGAATTTACCTGCCTTTTATACGGTAAGATTATTCTAAGACGGACGTTTCAGACAAGGGTCTGCTCATGCCTTCTGAAGTACAGAGTAGAATGATTACTTTGGCACCTGTGATCATTTTTATTTCATAAAGTAGAAACTGCAGATTTATCTTTTAATAGCTTTCCCCCTCTACACTGTTACTTTAAAGGGTTCCACCAAAAAAAAAAAACAACGTAGATGAAAGAATATGTTGAATTCCTTGCCTGAAAATAGAAAGACACAAATGTCATCTTTTAACAGATTTAATCTTAGAATGAATACTACAGGGTTCCCCTCCCCCCAGTCTATCAAAAATGATTTTTTAATCTGACAGTGTAAAAGTACCTGAGATGCAGAGATCATTGCTTTATTTTCAACATATTTATCTTCACATTAGTGAATCCTTCCCAAAGAGTAAACAGCAGATTTATTCAAGAAGGTGCAATGATCATTGCCAACTGACCCCTCTGTATCCAGTAATCTCAAAACCCGAGGGTCCCTAAAAGAAAAGAGTCTTCCGCTAAGAGCTCCTTTCTGAAATTAACCATTTGAAATTTTAACCTCCTAAAACAGTTCTTGAGTGCCTGGGATTTGCCTGGAATTGTGTTAACTTCTGGGAATTGCAAGCAAGATCCTCATCCCGGTGCTTTTGGGGAAATTCTAATAAAGTTTGATTGACTGGCTTTGTTTTACAGTGAGTGTCAAACTATATCATGAAAACCCGAGCAGTTTCAAGTTTTCCATAAAGATTTTAAACATGCTGCCTGCCTTTTCCTTGTTTCTCTCTTTTTCCTCCTTGCTCTGTCACTAATCAAAGCAGGAAAAACAATAGATCTGGGAAATTAATAGAGTGAAAATCAAATGACTTGGAGCCTTATTTACAGAAGGCTCCTGAGGCCGCTGGGGGGTGGGGTGGGGGTCCCGGGTGAAAGGCTGAGCCCTCTAGAACCCAATTCCGCTGGCTCCCTCTTTGCATCCACCAGGGGCACCGCACAGCTGGTAGTTCTGATGTTCCCAGGAGCTCCAGTCTGGTCAGGGCAGCCCTCTTGGAAAATTTAAATCAAATTCCAGTACAAATCGGAGCCCCTTTCAGGGGCGAGGGGTCTGGGGTGCACTGGCTGTGGTCTGCAAGGCCCCCAGATGTGCCGTGGCATTTGGGACAATCCCCAGGGAGCTGCATGGCAGGCCTGCTGGAGCTTGGGGCCTCCTGGGACTCAGCCGCGGGCCTGGGGGTGCCGGCCACGCCCGCAGGGGCTGCGCAGGGACTGTCTCTGGCCTCTAGCCGACGCCGGCCTGCTCGCTTCCTCTAGGCCTGCTGCCATCTTTACCACCGAAGACCGCCCCGGGGACCCCCGAGCATGGGGAGCGCACCAGGCCCCCCTCAACCTCAGCAGGAAGGCGGAGGGCAGTATGTCTATAGGGCCAGGGAGAGGCTGGGGGTGAGCAGGTGAGGGCGGGATGGTGGACATGTAGGAGTGGTGTGGTGTGTGCCTGGAAAGTAGGACAGGGGCCACCCCAGCATCCTCCTGCATTCCTCTCCTCACTCCTCTTTCCAGGCTTCCAGACTCTGCCACCAGCAGCTCAACCAGGGTGAGACATTCCAACTGCTTCCCAGCTCTTTCCCTGCACAGCTCCCCAAGACTTTCTCCCTGTCCCTCTGTCCCTCCCTCCAACGTTTGTCTGCTTGAAGGAGGGCACTTAAACTGGGGCAGAGGTGACTTATTAGATCCAAGACCTTAGCTTCGGGGACTTACTACCTTCTGGGAGAGGGCAGTGGCCTCTGAGTCTCTCTTAGAGTGACCAGGCATGAGAAGAATGGGGAGCAGAAAATTATGGGCAGGACCTAGGGATGGGAGAGGGGCCAGACGTGCAGAGGCTGGAGCCCTGGCCCTAAATACTTCACTATTGTAGGCAGGAATCCCTGGGAGCTCAGAGTCAGACGGCAGCTTGTCAGTGGCCCTGCCACCAGGTCCTTCCTGGTGGGAAGTGGGGGCCCCAAGAGCCACCTGGAGTTGACCCTGGTGATTGGGGTCACAACTCAAGGTTGGCTCTGCTAGTTACATTTGCCCCAGCCCTTTCCTCTCTACTCTGCTGGGCCGAGCTTGGGATGGCCAGCTGTCCTGGCATCCTCAGATCTGCTTTTCTTCTGGAAAACCCCCAAAGGAGCCAGAAACCCACTTCTACAGGCCTCCGGAAGTCGATGAGGACATGTAGAGACAGGGTAGATTTTGGTGGCAAAAGGGGAATCTATACCCCCCTAACCCAACTCTTCATGCCAAGGGTCCCTGCACAGACATTCTTGCTGGAAATTCTTTCGGGATGGCAGGTTTTCAGTCCTCCCAGCTCTTTACCATAAGGTTTTGGGGCCTCGCCATTTCCCTATCCAGGAGGAACCAACCATGAAGAAAAACTCTTCTTTGGAATCTTAGCTTGGAAAGGCGCAAGGTTGATGATTGGAATAATTAGAATAGATATACCCAGAACCAAAAACCCCTGCTTAGGAGTTCACGCCCAGGCCAGGGCTGGGGGTGGGGGTGGGGGTGGATACAGGAGAACTATCTCACTATTTCCTCTCTACTCCCTCCTTTTCTCAGACCTCGGAAGACACCCCTCCCTCACCCTCCCTTCTTGAATTAATGCCCCTTTCTAATCATGACTAAAGATCCAAGATGAATCTGTGGGGAAGGGAGGAATGTGATTTTGCAATCCATAGTCTTAATCATGAGGAAAATTGTTATTTAACAAAAAGGCAGATGAATTTTGTTGGACAAGAGAAGAGGTGCTCTGTAGATGATTCTTTGTGATTTGGGTAAGGAGCTGTGAATTCCGATCGTAGCATCACTGCGGAAAACGTGTTTCGTGAGTTCCTGATTTTAAGGGCAATATCCTTAAAAGGTTCAACTCACACGCACATTCCTATAAAGAGCCGACTGCCGGGTGCTGTGGATGTCGGCCTTGTGATTTTAAGCAAACTCAGGGAAAACACACAGAGGCTTTTCCAGTGTAGACAAGACAAAACTGTTGTGATGCCTATAAAACCTACTTTGGTGGCTGTAGAAATTTTGGCATAATACGTGTGGCCCAAAATGCCACCATAAAATCACAGTTTGCTGTATTTATAAATGCCCTGAAATTAAGTCTTTAACAGTTTCCTCAGCTCTCTAAATTTGGGCCTGTTCCCTAAAATCGTTTTCCCAGAGAAAACCCTCGTGAGCATATTTTAAACCAGAAGCCGACCATAAGCCCTTGCTTGCACCTGGCGGATGTGTGCATCCCATCTGCCTTTGGCCAGTGAAAGGTGAAATCCAGGAAACGCAGGCTGGCAACTGGGATTCTTCCTGGGACATGCCTCCCCCATCTTACTTGCTTCCTTTCTCACCTCCTGCAGGTGGTGGAGAGGCCCAGGGAAACGGGTGCTGTGCCGCCTTTCGTTTCTGATTCTGTTCCTCTCTCAAAGGTAAAGGGGCTCCCGCAGTGTGGTAGGACTGTGCTTCTGCAAGCAGCCTGGCGGGCAGAAATGCCCTGTCCCTGTCTACTACCCTGGCTGAAGGAAAATGCTAGGCAGGAGCTGGGGCGGGGCCACCCTGGGAGATAATTCCCCCTTTGGGGGGTTGTTTGATGTCTGGATGTTGAAGACTTATATCAAAAGCAAGCAAAGCAGTGGGGTGGGAAGATGGATCGCGGCCCCGTCTTGGCTTCTGAACAAATGCACAAACCACCGGACACAGCCTGCTTCAGGCGGCTGCACCCAGGCCACCGCTCTTGGGGGCGTCCGCACACCCTGCCATGGACCCAGCACATCTTATTTCAGTCTTAGGCTGGGCTATGGGTGAAGACAGACCTTCGAGTTTCTCTTCTTTTCCTCAAAAATAAGAAGGAGAGCACAGACCCCAAATTATTCACTCAGGATCTCGAGGAATAATCAGAAGTGGTGAAAATTATAGCCTGTCACTGCAGAAAAAGCTGCCCAAAAAACTAAGATTTTTTTTTTTTTTTCTTCAAAGGAAGGGGCAAAACTCCTTTATAAAACAGTGAAAGTGAATGGCAATAGAGAGCCTCAGAAATCAGCAATCCAAAGCCAGAGAGCCTGACTTCCTGTCCCCTCTTCTTGCCTGCTTATATGAGAGTTAAAGGCCCCGTGTGGCTGTGAGCGTCACTGGCACGGAAATCAGACGGCCGAGGGCTGCCACTCACGTGTGTCTTTAGTCTTCCAACCTTTCTCAGCCTTTAACTACCGACAGGCACAAAATGGAGAGCCCTGCGTGGGAAGCAGACTTTTAAATATACTGATTGGCTAGCACACCAGAAGAGGCCGTTTCAGAAGCTAAGAGTGTGTGGATACAAATGCGAGCTGGTCTCCACGAGAACAGCGGTAACAACAAAAGCTTCCCATTGTCCGCGGGGACCTTCGCCTGTGCCATGAGCAACTTCAGTTATTTGGACAAGGAAATGCTGGGAATGCGGCTGGACAGCTGTGTGCCAGCTTGTGGGGGTGGCTACGATTCCCCCCAGGTCACTGCTTTTAGCCGTAAAGCTGGTGGCTGTGGCAAGGAGATGCCCAGTTTAAGGATATAAGTATCTAGAATCGATGTTATTAAACAAAAAACGGTTGGGGGTAAAGGTACAAGGGAGAAAAGAGCAGGCGTTCGCATCATGTGTGCAGTAATAAATGGAGCATTTCCCACCGGGGTACCTGTGCCCATGGGGGCCCAGGTAGTTACCGCCTCGCGGCAGGTACCTCTACTATCTAGACATCGTTTCCTCACTGAGACCAGGAAGCAGGGCCTCTGCCTATTTGATGTCAATATAGTAGTGTGTCAGATACATTGTAAAAAAATGATTATAGGAGTTTTGTTTTTTTTTTTTAAAGAAATATGCCAGAAGCGGGAACTTACAGGGAGGAGGTTTTGTGAGTACCAGGGAGCAGAAAAAGGAAAAGAAAAAAAAAAAAAGCACACAGAGGGGTGTATTTAGCTTTGTATTTTGCCATGCATTGTTTTCATTTACAGCTATGTCTGGTAACTGAACATGTTTGACATCACTAATAAATACAGCTCTATCTGGGGCCTAGGAGGAAACCGGGGTGTTTGGGCTCGGCTGAAGCTTCTGCCGGTGACATCTGTTTGGGGAGGGGGAAGTCACATGTTTTTTTCTTCTTGGTAAAATTATCTGCCAGAGAAACAATGAAGCATGAAAAAGTCCTACTTAAGAGTGTGCATGTCCACATATGCTTTAAAAATGCTAGCTGTTACCTTCTGGGAAACTTTCCTTCCTACGTCTATTTTTATTGCAGTGGATTTCTAAAACTCATCTCACAATTGAAAATAATGGCACCGCTGCAGTTGCACGCACCGTCAAGTGGGAAGCACAGCGCGCTTTCCTCCGCGTCCGCACGTAAGACCCTCCGGAATAAGGCCGGGGGTTGTACACTCACAGCCTTGTTCGCTAACACAGTAATTTTCCTTTCAACAGGAGCCTAAACAGAATTCAGGGGTAGGCTGTTCTCCACAACTGCAAATAGTAAGAATGACTTTTTGTTTTAAAGTACAGCTCTCACATAAATTTCATTTTGTGAACACACTGGTAAGAACACGATGCTGGGGCTTCCAAAATGTGGCGTATCCCACTGATGGCTCCAACTTGCGAGTGGGCTCAGTTCTGTAATTGGAATGAAAGGAATTTTAACACTATTTAGACAAAGACTCAAATGCAGTGTAAAGGGAGAGCTAGGACTTTCTCATACGATTTCTGTTTTAGTTTAGAGACTTCTTTGCATCACCTACGCAGGAGTTAGGATTTCTTTGTAAAGAAAAACATATATTTGTTCACTACCCACTCTACAGGTCAAACTTTTTAGCAATCGTTATTTCTAAAAATGCCTTTCACTAGGAGTTATTTTAACCTTCCCTTAAAGCCAGCCACCAAACATCCATTTTGGCCAAAATGTCTCTACCTTGCTTTCTAATATTTCTAATGTTCAAAGTGCCTTGTACACTCCTATCAAAAGGCTTAATTGCCACATGACTATATTTTTCTCCCAAGACAAGTCCTATTACTCATGAGATAACTGCAACAACTGAGTCCTACATGTCACTTGTATTTTGAGAATATGTTTGCCTAAATACTTTGATCTGAAGCTGAGCTTTTTTTGCAAGTGATTTCTCCGTTTAGGATTCTTCGGGGGCGGGCAGGGGGTACTGTGTATCTCTGACTTGTGATGCGAACGAAAAAAAATCTGAAGTGGAGAAGAGCAGCTAACTTTAAACATTGGAATTAAGCTGACTATTAAGAATTTTATTAAGCAAAAGTAAGTATTGTTTCAGGAGCCATTATCCAAACTGGCACCTAAAGGAAGGTCAGCATGGAGAGGTATACTTCCTTCATCATCTGTGGAAAAGGGGAAGGCAGGCAAGATGATAAACTGGCTGGAACTCATCAGCGCCAAGCACAACCTGTTTTCTTCAAAATAAGGCCTTGGTTTAGAGTTGCAATATTATCTTTTTATTTTAAGAACCACAAACAAAATGAAACAAAAATCACCGTGTTTGGCCATATATTCAAGACAGTGCTGGCTTTGTCTAGCATTTATTAGTGTCCTAGGGGAAGTTGGCTAAGTGTGCAAACTGTATGCATCTGTAACATTAGTTGCATGAATTTGTGTCATTTTAAAATAGGTCAGTGCTTAGGAGTCCTATTAGTGAAGGCACCTCAAGACTTTCCAAATGGTCTTCAGGCAAGCCCCGTGTACAAACTGTTTTGGGGTAAATATCAGTAAATCTAAGCACAACATCGATTCCATGTAGGCGTCATTTTCTGCTTATATTTCTGGGATTAATGTGATCTGAAGTCACTACCAGCTTGCCTAAGTGGAGACGCCCTCCCCTAAAGGTTCACCGTGAAGTGACTTGATCACACAGTTTAAACCAGAGATGGACTGAGAGTTATTTAAGTGAGGGGTGGGCTTCTCCTGCTCCTATTTAAGATAAATGACCTACAACAAAAGACAGAAAACAACAAAACTTTGACTCGTCCAAAGTCTTTACATTAAATCTTGCCAGGCCTTGCTAACAACAAAATCACGGGTTGTAAGGGATAAAGGAAAAATCATCATTTTAGCAAAAAGATGAGAATCATCTCTCTTTACCATTAAATGCATATGCGCCCACGCCACCTGGGATGATGGAGCCATACCTGCCTGGCTTCTCTCTCCGTGGATGGGCATGCTCCTGGATCAGAAGCTTGGTTTTTTTGTTGTTGTTGTTTTGTTTTTTTTTAACCAGAGGGCAATGACAACCTAACTCATTTGAAAACTGAATTCTTTGGGGGGGGGGGTGGAATGGAGAGGTCATAATTTACGTCTATACTAAATATTGCTAATTATTGAAAGGGATGAGCTTCCAGCCTCACAAAACAGCCTACACTTCACCCTGAAATACTACCTCCCTACTTTTCCATTACCACTGAAGAAAGGATGCATTTTACACTTCCAATGAGGTTGTTGGACCCAGTTAAACTGTACACTAAGAAACTGAGTACAGAATCCAAAAAAAAAATGCAGTTTATTATTGTAGATTATTCTTTCTCTTGATATAACCAGAATTGAAAATGAAAGAAAAGCACATAGGAACATCACGCGTGGTTAGTTAGTAACTCAAGATATAAAACAATTTTGCACAGCAAAATATGTAAAAGAAAAGTAACTGACAAGATTTTTTTATATTTATTGTGGTAAGATTTACTTTTCATTTTTTTTAAGACAGGATGTCAGTCCCTGAAAATAACATTTACTGATTATTGCCTTTAAAACTGTGGATTTTTTTAAAGTTACAGAAAATCCAGTTCTGCACCACAATACAACTGTAAAAAAATCTGCATCATCTTAAAACTGTGCAGTAATGCCATTTTTTTAATAACTGCATAAATTTTATTAGCGTTCTAAACAGTTTTGCAATTCTTTTTGTATTATATGCTTGCAGGTTATATCTTAGTGCAATTCAATCCCAAATATTTTAATTTTGAAAAAAAAACACCATACATTTTGAATGTAAAAGACCCCTACAGATATAAACAGGGGTGTTTCCCCTTTTAATACTTTGGTTTTCAATACAGTCAAAGAGACTACACATACCCAACTTATATTTAAGTTGCAAGCACATGCTGGATAAGCTACTTTTTAAAAACAGTCCCCTTGCAAACTCTACCCCCCTTAACATCACAACAGGAAACAATTTAGTGCATCAATCTTTAAAAAAATCTACAGCTAAACAGACCTAACTCTTTCAAATTTATCTATAACATTCCTTTATCTGTAGCATACATTTTAACTGGGCTAACAGATTATAAAAACTAGAATTAAATTATATACTAGAAACCCATAGCATTCCACATTGGACAATGACCAAAGCCAAAAAAAAATAATAATAATAAAAATAAAACAAACCAAAACTAATGGGGCAGGTTTCTTTTCTTTAAAAATAAGTTTTAGACTGCTTTAGGCAACAGCACAATTTTAGTCCCCAAAGTGGGGTGTCATTCTTATTAAAAAGAAAACTTTAAGAGTTCTTTAGTTTTTGCCACGTTAAAATTTTAACCCATTCTGGCATTTTTGACAGGGAATGACTTCAGTGCATTTACAATGGGAGGCTGAAGTTCTGAGTAACTCAAAGCAGTTTTTGAGCAGATGCAAACTTTCTTGGGAAGAAGGCTCTAGGGTTGCACTTTTTTGTTCTGAACTCAAAAAAGTCATGAGGCAATAAAACAAAAGTATGAATGCCATGCCATAAGTCTTCGAATGTCCATTTCCAAGCCAAAAGGAAAAAAAAAAGAAAAAAAAATAATTATACCATACATGGCCAGCATGCAGGCTTTTTTTTTTTTTTTTTATTAATATAATGTCTCTTTTCCATAAAGTCTTTGAAACAGTTATAGTTCATTGTTGCTAAGACAAAGTAGCAAGCATAATAATGCATGAGATGAGAATGAGTTGTTGTTGTTGTTTTTTAATGGCAGACTAAACTCTCAGCTTTGGCATCATAAGGCCAAAACTCACAAGTCACACCCAGAAGGTTGATGCAGGCTTGACTGTGGCAGGTTCCGGAGGATTTTTTGTCCTCTATTTTAGCATTACAATGCTAAAAAAAAAAAACCCGATGGAACTCAGCACGCTGCAAGTCTATAACATTTCACATTTTTTTGTTTTTCTTTGCAAGCTCAATCTCACATGAAGAACTCAGGAGTAGATAAAAACAACTTTGCCTTTTTTTTCCTTTTATCTAGCAGTAGATGGGTGGGGAGGGGGTGAGGGTGGAGGTTGGGGGAAAGGGTCAACACAGCAAGCTCCAAAAAGTAAAATTAAAAAAAAAAAAAAAAAAAAATCCAAACAAAATAAAACACACACACACAGAAAATGAACACCAGCTCATGAACTGAAGGAAAAAATACGTGAATGATGCAGGCTTCAGAGGTGGGCAACGTTTCACGCGAAGAACTCTGCTGAGATCTTTGAACATTGTGCAAGTCCGGGGGGGTGGGGGTGGGAGATGTGTGTGAAAAAACAAAAACAAAAACAAAAACAACAAGCTAGCAAGTTACGGAGAATTCCAGATTGGCAATCCATGAGCCAGACACCCGCTCCCTCCCCAACTCAGAACTGCCACCGCCACCAACTCGGGGCAGGGTTGCGTGTGTGTGTGTGTGTGTGTGTGTGGAGGGGGCAGAGGGGGGCAAGCTCAGTAGGGGAGGGGGCGAGGTGGTGGCGAGCGTGGCTCTGGAACTAGCAAGCCCGCACCCGAGCCGGACCCCCGCGGAGCACTTATCACCGTGGCTAGCTGGGGTCGCGTGTCAGACTCACATGAAAAACTCAGGAGAGGACGGGTTGTCGCTGCTCGAGCCGTTTTCTCGGAAGCCGCTGCTCACCAGCTTCTCGTACTTCTCCTTGTACGCGTCCCTCTCGCGCACCAGCCTGGAGATCTCCTGCTTGAGATGGTCGACCTGCTGCAGCAGCTGGTTCTTCTCGGACTCCAGGACGTGTCTCTGCTGCACCCTCTTGAAGCGGCAGGACTGGGCATAGCCGCGGTTTTTCAGGGTCCGCCTCTTCTGCTTCAGCCGGATCACCTCCTCCTTGCTGACCCCGCGCAGCTGCCGGTTCAGCTCGCGCACCGACATGGTCACCAGCTGCTCGTCGGAGAAGCGGTCGTCGAAGTGCAGGCCGCCGGCGGCGTGG
>JAKSZT010010873.1:8396459-8411423 GCA_026826555.1 Tolypeutes matacus | reverse complement strand
GTAGTGCGGGCCCGCGCCGCTCTGCGCGGCGGCCGCGGCGATCACGGCGGACACCACGGCGGCGGCGGGGCCCATCTCCTCGCCGCTGCCGCCCAGCGCGGCGCCGGCGCCGGCCCCGGCGGCCGCGGCCAGCTGCTGCGCCCCGCGCGCGTAGCCATCGAAGCCGCCCTGGAGCTGGTGGCTGTTGCTGATGAGCGCCTCGACCGCGTCCTCGGGGCTGAAGCCCAGCGCCTCGGGGTTCAGCTGCTGCGGGTAGCCGGTCATCCAGTAGTAGTCTTCCAGGTGCGCCTTCTGCTCGCTGCCCGAGCCCGGGCTGGGCGCCGAGAAGCTGGGGGACGGCGGCACCGAGCTGCACGGCGTGCTCATGGGGGTGGAGGACAGCGAGCCCCCGGCGATGAGACGGCCGCACTGGCTGATGATGCGGTCGGTCTCCACCGGCTCCTTCTTCACTTCAAACTTCATCAGATCGAAGTCATTAACATATTCCATGGCCAGGGGACTGGTGGGCAGGTCGGAGTTGCTCAGCGCCAGCTCCGATGCCATCCTCCTGCCGCCGCCGCCGCCGCCGCTCCGCCAGATGGGCTGCAGGAGAGGGGCCAGCGGGCTGGGCTGCGCGGCCAGCGGGTGAGCCAGCTTGCCGGGCTGGGGCGCTTCTAGCCTGCGCGGCGGCGGCTGGCCCGGGAGCTCGCGGCGCGCACACCCCCCCCGCCCTGCCCGCGCCCGCCCGCCCTCCCCCTGCTCACGCCAATGTGCGCCCTCGCTCGCCCCGGCCCCTCCTCGCCTGCTCGCCTCCGTGCGCGCCGAGCCGGCGGCCTCACGCTCGGGAAGGTCCTCGGCGGGCGGCGGCGAAGCCGGAGGAGCCCGGCCGGGTGCGCGGCGTCCCCCGCTCGCCGCTCGGCTGCGCGCTTTGCATAAGGAGGGCTCGCCCGGCCGGCGGGTGCTGCGGGCGGGGCGCGCGGCGGGCGGCGGTCCGGGCGGCGCGGGCCTCGGCGCGCGGGACTTAGCACTCCATGCTGCTCGCCGCCGCTCGGGCCCGGCCCTGTCTATTTTGTCCTGTCCTCCCGCGCGCGCTCGGCCGCTCGCCCTCCGCGCCAAGTGCAAGGCCGAGGTGCAGCGGGGCTGGAGCAGGGGAGGGGGCGCGGAGCGTTCTCTTGCCTTTTTTTTTTTTTTTTTTTTTTTAAAAAAAAAAAAAAAAGCAAAATAGCCAAGTCCGGGGGGCAGGGGGGGGGGGAGGCCGAGCCGACGAGCAGCCCGAGCTGGGGCTCGAGGACGAGAAAAGGTTTTAAAGCCTCTGATCCAGCAAGAAGAGTTTAAAGCAATTGCTGAGTTTTATAGCACTTGTGACGTCAGGCCCCAATGGGAAATTGACTGGCACTCGGGGCCAATGGGAGGCGGCGAGAGCGGCGGCGATTAGCATAATAGTATAGAAACAAGGAAACTTTTCGGAGCTGTCAATCAGGGCCCAATCAGCTGACTGTCAGCTGGGCCGGGCCGCCTTAACCCTTCCCGCGCCGCGAGGCAGCCGGGCCCGCCGCCAGGTCCGCTGCCCGAGGGGCAGGGACTCGTCCGGAGGGGCCGCGGGGAGCCGGGCGGACGCAGGGCTCGGATCCGGGGCGCGCGGGACGCCTGCCTTCCCGAGCCCCCGCCCGTCCGCCGCTCACGCTCCGGGGATCGGCCCGCCTGCCCCCGGCCGCGGGATCCCGCAGCCCCGCCGTGCGCCCTGCTCACCCCCCGCCCGCAGCGGCGTGGACGCGCCGTGTACCTGTCCCCTCCCTCCACCCCGGGCACTCAGGTGCCTGCCCGGGGCAGCTCCCTGCCCCGAGCCTGGCCGTGCCTGCAGCGCAAACTGAACTCCCAACTCTTTGTCCCTGTCCCGGGGACCCGCCCGCGGGGCACGCGGGGGCGCCGGGCTGCGGGGCGCAGCGCAGGCCCGGAGAGAGGAAGCCCGATTTATCAGGCTCTTCTAAAGGAGGTGGAACAAGTTGTTCCGGGGCCGTTGCGCGCGGGGCCCGGCTCCCCGCTGCAGTCCCGTGCCCTGCGGGGAGCGACGGTCCCCGGGAACCCTCGGCCCCCGCCGCCGCCCGCGCCGGCCCCCGCGGGTCCTTTCTCTCTCCGTCCGCGTCTCTCTTTCTCCGGGTGCCTGTCCCTCCCTGCCTCCCTCTGCCTCCTTCTTCCTCTCCCTCCACCCCCTCCCCTTGCGCACACACACACTCACACACACACACACTCACACACTTGTGGAATCCGAGCCCTGCCTATCAGGGGCCCCCGCACCCTTTGCACTTTTACGTTTCTCTTAGTTATTTCGGACTTGATCGTGGCGGGGACCCCGGGGGAGAACAGCACCCCAGCCCTCCGCAGCTCCCCTCAAGGGTTAAATTTGAAACCGCCGTTTCTCCGACCTGCCCGGAAACCTCGAGTGGGGGTGGGGAGGGAGAGTCCTCCCCCTCCCCCTCGAAGATGCCCAGAACTAGTTGAGTTTTCAAGATCAGTTCTTTTAAAGCTTGTGCCAGCGGGGAAAAAAGAGAGAAAAGAAAAGTAAGAGAAGTGGAGAGAAAGAAACCAACAACTCTGTTTCCAAGATTTTAAAGCGATAGGCGAGTCGCAGAGCCGAGATTTATTTGGGGGAAGCAAGAGTGCGCGCAGCGGGCTCAGCCTTGGAGACCCAGCCCGCCTGCGTGGAAGTTGGGACTGTCGATCTCGCCCATTGATTAAACGCATTCTGTTTGGATCACATGTATTTTACTTTATGGGATGGGGAGCCGCCAGGAGGGTGGACACACACAAAAATATTCGGGAAAGCCTGCAGAAGGATCGAAGAGCGAAAACTATTGTTGGACGGAGTTGGTTTTTACCTCGACAGCGCCACCTTTCGGCAAAGGTCAGTTGAAATTGATCCGGGTCCAGTTTGCCGAGGAAGTGAGAAGAAGCTGGTTTCCCAGTGTGGGAGGAGGAAACGGGCACGCAAAGTTAGTTTGCGGCGGGAGCAGTCGACCTTGTCGGAAACGGCCGAACCAAGTGCTGGCAGACGCGGGAACCGTCTCCTCCCGGTGTCCCCCTTCACTGTTGCCAAAGAGGCGAGGGGGCACAGAAGCCCCGGGCCCCGACTGGCCTGGCCGGGAGACCTTTGCATGCGGGGATCAGATGGACCATGTAACGCGGCCCTAAACCCTTTCCACTTGCCAGGCCGAATTTTCAACGGACTTTATGGCAATACCAATAGAATTAAAGTTACTTGTAACTCAGTGATAAATGAGATGTCTCTAGTAAGTAAGATTAAGTGCAGTGCTATAAAGTTGTTTATCTGAGAAGTAATTCTCAGAAAACCTGGCTTCTGACACTTAGTCATATATTAGCCAGCTCCTTGAACATTGCACTTCAAGCGTGCTCTTGCCCAGCCGGGGCATACTTTCCTATTTATATCCAGACCTTAGGTGTCACTCGCTCGACTTCATACAGGGCTGGACCTCTGTTTATTTCTCTGCTCATGGCAGCCTTCGGTTTTAGAACACGTGGGTACCCTTGATGGAAGAGACCCCAGGTTTGTGGGTACATCCGAATCCTAAAAGGCCAGAGCTGTCGGTATTTTCCAGACAAGCTCTTTTCCTTTTCATCATTACTGCAGAGAAATTGTTTATAAGGGCAGTTTTGGTTTTATAGGAGTACTTTGCTGGCGTGCAATGAACTGTGTCTATAACCAGTTTGGGGGAGAGAAAGTGAAGATTATGTCAATATTTGTGCGACCTAACAGAATTCCCTAGCTTTCCTCCCATTTAACAATATTGTACCTATAATGAAGTTAAGGGATTACAGTTTATGTTTTCAGAAGAAAATCCACTACTTAAGTTATATAAACATATTATATCATTTAGCATTGTCTATTAGCAATTGTTTTCCAGACCTCTTTATCTTTAGCCACAAATGTCCTGAAATTTATATCTTTCATATAAAAGATGATTTAAATGTTTTTAGGAAGAATTAATTCATTTTTGTTTGTTTTTGATAACTAGATTTTTTTTTTTTTTTCTTTTGGTTCTTTTTGCACCACATTTTTATTAAAAACCGGAAGATAGGATTCCTGCCCTTCGTAACTCTATTTTTGGCCAGGAACACTTAAACTGCTACATTTATAAATTAACAACATTTGTAAAGCAAGTTTCCTGATGACAAAGATACTTTATAGATTCATGGCCCTGTACCTAATTGTGAAAATTACATATCATTTCTATAAATTAAATGTCCATGTTTGGGCAGCTAAATGTATTATTGTATGCACATTTTTTTATGGTTTATTTTTGTACACTGCTGTCAAGACATAGTATTTTTCTTTCTCTCATGGCAGAGTCTTTTCTAGTCTCCCATTTTCTCTTAAAAAAAGAGAGGATCAGAACTGTTTTTTAGATGTATAGCAATAGTGCTCTCAGGCTTACAACTTAATTCTCATTTTTGTCCTTTTTACTTTATTATTTAGTGATTCACAAGGGGTGTCTAAACATTTACAGTTCTCTGTTAGCAGCGTTTCTTTCATAACAATTGAGCACTCTCATTTTAATTAGTACTATTCAGGTTTCTGATTCTCTACAATTACAGCAGGCCACATTTCTTTAGACTTCTTTGCTAACATTGTTTGTTTCTCTTCTATCCAAGCCAATCTAATCCAAATACAATATGAACTGTGTTTTCTTACTGCTTAATGCTCTCTTGCTATGTATAGACTCTAGTAATCTCTGTAGGACAATATACAGTCATTTGGTAACCATGCGTTTGTCATTATTGACGAATTCAAACCAGTAGCATTAAAGTTTCTGAAATCAATGAATATTTATAGAGGAAGGTTTGTGGGGGGCATGGTTTGAATCATGTAGAAAATTGTGAAACACTGACATGAAAAACACAATTGTAGTTTCATGTCAGTGCATATATAACTTCATGCAAAAATAAAGAAATAAAAACTGTTCATGTCCAAATTACAAAGATTAAAAGCTAAGAGGAATTTCTTTTTCCTAACTGTGTGTTATAGCAACTAAGTGTGTCATGTTGAGATCAGATGTATATAGTCTGAACAGAACAGGATGCCTCAATATAGAGTCTGAACTCTGTTTATCAAGGAGCTGATTTTATGGTGCAGAACTAACAAATGTCCACTAAGTTTCACTATGATTGATTTTGAGAAAGAGTTGTTCAGAGTGACTGAATGATAAAGCATATAACGGTCTTAGGCCTAGTGTTAGATACGTCCTTTTAACAGTCGTCGGTTAACAGGGTAAGTAAATCACAAATCACGGTTAGCAGGCTCATGGAAGAAAATTAATAGAATCAGATGAGATAATCTGATAAGGGTAAAATCGCTGAGGAAACAGTCTTGCCTCATATTTGAGGATGTGAAACAACAGTCTGATTACTAGGAGTCGTCATGAATAGGTGAATTATGTGCTAAATAATCATCAGAGTAATTCAGCATTTATTAATTCTCTTCTCTTTAAGCAATCCACAGTTGTAAGTTAAAGCCTCTCTCTCTTTGAAGACACATCCTTTATAATTTTTATTAGAGGTAATTTATTATTTGCATTACCTGTATTTACTTCGTAATTGAACATTTTGCATTCAAATTTATGTAATGCATTATGCTTGAGAATATATTTCTGCCTGATTAGCATAAATAGTCACTTACCTCATGAATTACTAACAAAGTTTATCTTAAAATATAGGTTTTTTTATTAAGTGGAACACAAACATATGTACAATAAATTCTGATTTTCCGGTGCAGTTAGCGAACACCTCACAGTTGGTTACAGGGAAGCAGGCCTGCAGAGGAAGGGAGGAATCATGGAGAAGCAGCAAGATAGAGACAAATGCCATTTGTAGGTTTCTTTGGGAAGGGCGGGGTGCGTCACCTATTTAGATAGGATGTATACCTGGGGTAGGGTAGGGGACTAAGTGCAGAAGTTGGCTTGCTCACTGGATGACCTTGCATGAAATGTAGATTCTGGAGAAACCCTCCAACCCAGTGGATGATGCTTCTGTGGCAAACTGTGGCAGCAAGTGAATAGCTTTGGCAGAGTTTGGGGTTTTTGTTTTCATTTTGTTTGTTTGCTTATTTGTTTTGGTCTTCCCGGGGGACTGCCTTAGAGCACAGCACACACCATTTAATAAAATGCTCGTTCGTCTTGCACGAGAGATGTGAAAAACCCAGATGCTCTCTCGAGGAAGAATTCCTAGGAGGGTCTCTCAGCATTTGGCCCCGCGTTCCTCCCGTGCTTTATCATGACAAAGGCACCCAGTGTGGCCTGGCAGGCAGGAATTGTTTGAAAAAGAGATTTGTGCAAACACGGTTATTGGAATGAAAGTACTTCTTTTGGTTTTTAGGCAATAGATGAAGATGCAAAATGATGGGGCCTCTTTTCCTGCTCTTGACATTCCAAATCAACCATTTCCATCGCTTCCTTTTTTTCCCCTTTTTCCCTTTTCGGTGTAGAGACATCTCCTTAGAGTTTTCTCTTCAATTAGGAACTGTTTATGGTTTGCTCTTCCACTGACCTCCCTTTTGATCCTATTCACAACTCACACCAGAGAGGGTGTTTGTCTTGCAGACATTTAGCCCTCCAAAGATTTTTATGGTGCTGAAATCAGAACTGATTAAAAAAAGGGCGGGGGCACCCGATACGGCGTCACTCTCTGTGCCACTCGTGTCTTTTATGCTCGATAACTGAGAGGACAGGCGGCGGCGACAGTGACGTTTTGTTCACCTTCCTTCCTATTTCTGGCGCTGGGGTGGTTCGTGGCTCGTGTTCCGGAGGCATTTGATCTGGGAAACAAAAGCGGGGTTCCAGAAAATGCCGACGACAGTTCAAGTTCTGTGTGGCTGCCAGCTGAGTGCGCGATGCAGCTGGTCGCGGGTTGCCTCTGCATTTGTCGCGCGGGCCCTGCTTTGTGTCTTGGTTCTCGGTGCACGGGGGGTGTTGCCGAGCTCCCTGAGTTCTGTTCTGTGCGTAAGAAACACTGGCAGTGCCCAGTGACACCCTCACGGGACCATCCGTCGTGACCCAACGTCTCTGATCCAACAAAGGACAGAATTGGGCTAACGCCTCCCACACCCAGAATAGAAATTAAAGTCCATCTCTAGGCCTCCTGCAAGTACTTTTATTCAGTAATTCTGTAACAAGGATGCAAGCTTTTTGTTAAATATAAACATTTGAACGAGACGGAAATAGGGTGATGTGAAATAAAAGCAATGCTTGCCCGCATCCCCAGCCCGTCAGGTGTTACTGCCTGTAGCAGTTGGGGTGCTGTGTGTGTCTTTGACAGAATGGAGTGACAGCATGCTCCTGGGGCTGCAGCCTGCCTCCCCCGCACCCTAATGATCTCAAAAAGAGGTTTAGCGGCTTCTCAAGCCTTTGGCAGAATTAACCCAGGAGAATCTCAAATTGGGAGGAGTTTAGAGTTCTGATCCTAACACCCTCAACTCAACCAACATATGTTTCTGAATCTGCTTTAAAAGACCCTGGCAAGTGAGTTGACAGCGTGTAGAGGTAACTTCTGCATCAGGCACAGGAGACATAGTATTCAGGGCCCGTGACACTTTTTGGGATCCATGTTTTAATTTCTTTTAAAATCAGAAGAAAATAAATGAGTATAATGCAACATGAATTGCATTTGTCATTATACCAATGCAGTTGTAAAGTATAAATTTATTTGTTTTAAATGGAGGAAGGGGTCCACAAAAGCCAAAGAGCCCAGGGCCCTTGAAAATCCAAATGCAGCCTTGTCAGCATGCACTTGACTACCAATAGTGACAGGGAGCTCACTACCTATCAATTTGACCTTCTACCCTGTCCATCTATCTCCCCACAGTTCTTATAGTTGTCAGGAAGTTCCTTCCTCCCTCCCTCCCTCCCTCCTTCCCTCCTTCCTTCCTTCCTTCCGTCATATTCCCCTTTTCTATACATGAGTCCTGATTTTATGTTCTCATGTATAGTAAGTTCTCTTGTGCCAGAGGATCTTCCTAATACAACTCCTTCTCCCTACCTTTTGCTTTTCATTCTAGACACACCCTACGCCTTTAACATTTCCTCCTGGTTGCTAACTCCTAGATGGGCCCACCTGGCTACCGCCCTCCTCTGAGGGGTCAGGTATGAGAACTGAAGCCAAATCCCCAGGTGTAATGCGCTCATCACAGAGAGAGTATGGGCACTCTGCTGCCCACCCTGCCTCCGTCTGTCTGTCTGCCCCTGCTGCAGACCACAATTCATGAGCCTCTCTGGCAGACACATAACGTTGGTGACTCATCATATGTGGATGGTTGACTAATGCCCTGAGCCTTTTCTTTTCACATATCACCCCCCCCCATCCTATATTTGTGCATTGATGTGTACAAACCCAAGCATGGAAACATCCAGTGACCCCCGGAGGCTTTGTCTCATTAGATTCAGCCTGTTTCTTGCTGGCCTCAATCTCTTTGGATCTAGATTGTACCGCCGACTCGTTTTAATTTGCTTCCCTGCTTTGTGCCAGCGGCAAATGAAATTGATGTGCCTTCTATATGACTTAGCCTTCCTGAACCAGGTCCCTCCATCTGCAAAATGGGATACTGTCACATTGTGCTTGGGAAGGGTCGTATGCAGTCTGGGACCACGCTGGAGTGCGCTGATGTTTGATGCTATTCTTTATTTCCTTCTGTCCACCCGAGCTATTGGTAGCAGTATCGGAAAGGACAAAGCCCTGTGACACCCCAGTGACCCACCTGATCATTCAAGTCCCCTCATGGATATTTTAAACTGCATCGGCCTATTTGGTAATTGGGGTGATTTTAAACTGAGTCAACCCACCCAGAAGTCCTACACATCCCCGTCTGATCAATTCTAAAATAACATCAGATTTTTACTGTGCAGGCAAAGGTCTCTGAGGAAGAGAACAGGTTACTGGATAATTGTCTGTCTCACCTGCCTTTGGCTTGGTAAACCTTTGCCTTGTCAAAAATCCATAGTAGTTGTCCAAAGCTGGGACCTCAGAGACCAATAAAAAATAGATGTAACCTAGAAAAACAAAGCAGAAGGGCTCTGTGTATTTACAAAAGCTTACTTGCGATCGGTTCTTTCTTCCCTGGGCTTTTCTCTTGTTTAGATCACCAACTTTTTCTGCCATTTCCCGATGCCTGTTTTGAAGCCAGGTGGCTTAGAGGCATTTCCTTGAACAGGTGAGTTCGGGGTTTTCAGGGTCCACCTTGGAGCTGCAGCTCGTCCCCCTGCTTTCCCTTGAAAGGACTTTAATGTGCAGACTTTTGCAAACTCTTTCCCTGGCGGCTCCCATCGTACTGCTTTCAGAGAAACCTGGGAAGGAGAGCAAGAACCGGTGCGTGAGTTACTTATGACCTGCCCAAGAGAGCTGGACGCAGTCCTTTTCCACCCACTCGGCCTGGGATGGAGTGATGAGGGCACTTCAGAAAGGGGTCCCTGCCTATTGACTCGTGGCTCGGTGAAGAGCTGCCGAGGAGGTACAGGGCTTCTGTCCCATTGCCCTCCTGTGGGCCAGCTGGGGAGGCGGCCTCTGCACTCCACTGCCCCGCTCCTGATGATCCACCCTCTGACCTCAGGGAAGCTCTTCACTTGTCTTCCTGCAACTCGTTTTTCAGGCTCGAAATGGACTGGCCTGCACAGAGGAAAGGCACTCAGCCCTTTGAACTTGATCATATGGTGGGCAAACGTGAACCTGACACCTACAGATGGAATGAATGCTGTTGGCTAGTGAGCGTTGGGGAGGGGAGGGTCATGGTGGCAAGGTTGGGATTATCTTGGGGTCAAAATGACAGAGCCAGCGTGACGGGATCAAAACAGCAGAACCAAACCACCCTGCATCAAGGGGCCAGAGGATGCTCTTGTCTCAGGTTAGCGGCATTTAGGGCCTGGGGTGGCAGAGCAGGGGCTGAGCGAAGCCTGGATTTCTCAGGACTGCTTTGGCACCAGGCCAACGAGAGGTTGGCTCCTGCTTCATTCCATCTTGGGAACTTGGGCAAGTCAGCTCACTTTCCTGGACCTCAGGCTCCTTCCTGGCCAAAGGTAGAAACTATGTACCAGCTTCAGTGGGTTTCTGTGATGATTATATCTATATATACCCAGTGCTTGGCATGGCACCTGCTCCGTGGTAAGCGCCCAAAACACATGGCCCGTCATCACGTGCCAGGGACTGTGCTGACATTCACATGCTCCTGCATCTAGGGACTCAGGAAATATTTTCTCTTCTTCTATCTTTATGCTTCTGCCTTAAACTTGAACTTCATTGTAGGCCCTCATCCTTTTGCTCTCTCCTCTGAGTCTTTGCATAATTTTGCTCACCTGGAATATCTTCACCCCCATATCCCCTGCCCTCTGGTTAATTGTGACTCTTCTTCAGATCTTGGATTGTTTCCTCTTAAAACCATTACTTGTGTCTCTTTCCCAATAGCGTCCAAAGCCAGGATAGTTTTCCCATCTCTCTTTTCCCTAGCATCATCTTCACAGTGTCATATTCATTCCCCACCTACCCCCTCGAAGCAAGGACTATACCTTTTATCTCTCCTTCTCCTTCCCCAAGTGGTACCTGGCCCCAGTAGGTGCTCAATAAATCTTCATTAAAATGAAAGTGACAATGAATGTTCAAATTCCATACCTCTTTTGTTTGAAGTTCTAACCCACTTAGAATATCCTGCTGAGTGTCCCAGAAAACATGACTTTGATAAGGGGTTGGGGGCAGGGTGGCCACTGTGTTTCACCATCACAGGTGTTCAGGTTACCCCATGCCTCTCCAAGTGCCCCATCCCTCCATTACGATTAGTCTATATCTTCCCAAGATGGAATTGGCTGTGGAAAATCATTGAGATGTGCAGGCCTCGGAACGGAGGTGGAACTCCATAAGTCTTGTTGGGATGAATTTTTGGAATGGATGGATGCAACTACCTGGGCACAACCTAGGTGTGTTGTCAGTATCCCAGCGCTGACTACTACTGCCGGGGAGGGCCCCGGGTCAGCATTTAGCAATAGCTGCTTCCTGGTCACAGGGTTTCAAGGTCCCACCCCGTTTCCAAATCTTGCCCATTCTTCAAGGCACAGCCCATGTGCAGTGTTGCATGCAAAGCTCTTAGCACAGTGCCTGGCATCTAATAAACATTTAATAAAGTAAATAATAAAATACTAGATGTTAATACTATGCCACTGCTTCCAAAAGCCCTCCCCAGATCCTGCCTTTCAATAATGGATTCCCACAGCTGTAGGATCCTTCCGTAGGTTTGGGGAGCAACGCAGTGCAGCCATCAGGCACGGTAGGATTGGGGTTCAAGCTGGGGGGGCTGCTGTTTACTTGCTGGGTGATCTTGGTTGAGTTATTTATCTGCCTCTGAGTCTGAGTTCTTTTCATCTGTATAATGGAGCACCATTTAGCACATTTTGGGTTGCAGGTAAATTTTGACCTACATTGGCTTCAGCAAAAAGGGAACATATTAGCCACATGACCAAAATATCCAGGGACAGGGCTGGTTTGGGGCCTGGCTGGGGTCCAAGGTCTGCGATGTCATTGGAACTGGCTTCCCTCCACCTCTCCATCTGTCTGCCTTGCATGGTGCTGGGTGGACTCCCAAGCAGACTCCAGGTGGGAGCACAGAGGCTGTAGCCGCTCCAGCCCCATAGCCCCTCTGCTAGTCCAGTCGGAGTCCATCTGAGTGTCCAGTTGGGCAACCCAAAGTCCTGGTTTGGTTGGTATTACTCTGATTGGTTGGACTGGTTACATGCCCACCCGTGAGCCAATCAGTGTGCCAAAGGGATGGATTGTGCCAATTGGTCGGACTCGGATTCAGGAATGGGGTGGGAGAGGGTCCAGGAGACTTCTCTGAGCCCCTGTGAGGAAAACCATATGGCCTGCCCTCAAATACTATGACCAACGGCTGACATGCGCATGGTATCACACAGAGCCTTGGTTCACCTGCAGGCTTAATGTGTTGCATCCTCAGTACAGCCCTGTGGGATATGGGCTGCTGTCATGCCCACTGAACTCGGGAGGAAGCTAAGGTAAGAGGCATTAGGTGGCTTTCCCAAGGTCACCCAGATGTTCAGTGATGGAGCCGGGAAATGAACCTGGGCCTGGCTGCAAGCCTGCAAGCCTGACCATTCTATTGTATTATCTATTCTGAGAGGGAGACAGACAAGAATGGACAACTATAAAATATACTATAGTATAGTAGAATACAATGATAACAAACCTAAATATAAGAGATATAATATAAACTAAATATAACAAATATACCATACCATACCATGCCATAAAGGCAGGCATTGGTAAGTGGTCCATCTTGGTATCCATTCCCGAGAACATGGAAGATGTTGGCTGATGCTGACTGGCTGCCTGAGTGAATTGTTTTTTGTGCATGGTGTGAATCCTGTTTCTGCCATGGCAATATTGTCAGGATTCAATTCCTACATTCCTTTCACTATCAGATGAAGAGCCAACAATTGAAAGAGGAAATTGGAGGAAAGAACTGAAATTTCTAGGCCTTTAGCCCTCTGGCTTCCCACAGCAGTAAGTGTTTAAAGATGTTAAGAGGGACTTCTCTGCTCCTAACACTATCTTACTGGCCACTCTAAGTGGACAATATCCCAGGAAATCTGTGGTACAGGCAGTTGGGAAAGAGTCAGGGGGCAAATGCGATGATACAGAACTTTTGTCTCCCTTTTTTTTTCCTTTTAAAAAAATGCCCTTGACAATTTTGGAATTTCCCTAACTATCCCTAAATTACTGTTTACTAGAAACAAATGTGCATCAGTCCGTTTGCAGGTTAGGCATGCCAGGGTGAGCTGAGAGGTGAAGGCTTTGTGTTTTATTTAACAGTGAAACATACCCCCAATCCTGGCTTTCTCAAACGATAGATGTTAAGGCAAGAAAATAAGCGTGGATTTCCTCCCTTCACTCCTGCCTCCTACCTTGTAGCCCAGTTTTATGTGATGCATTTAATCAAAGCATAAAAGCAATTATAAAAGCGGCCCTGAAATTGCATTCACATCTGCAATCAGAATTGCTAATATCTTGCCTCCCTCCACTTTCCCGCCGCCATCTGATTTCAGTTCCCTCGAGGTGACTGAGATTCTAGTCATCAATAAAACACCCACCTACTTGATTGGAATTTACCGTCAGAAAGGTCCATTTCCAGAAACTCCCAGACCAGTGGCTCAAACCCAGACAGGTGGTCCTAGAATGTTGGGAGACCAGCTTGCAGGAAAGGTGGGGGTAAATTCCATCCAGGCTGCACTTCCAGCCTGCCTCCAGAGGCCGGGCTGCCGTCCCAGCCGTGGTGTCCTGATGCCAGGGATGTCCACATCCTGGTGCATCCTTTCCCACTGCCCATCCTTCCACCTGGCAGGCTCATATTTACCTTTGATAACCCCCTTCCTTCCAGGGCCTTCTTTGACTGCTTCTCCCTTGTCCACGTGGGTGAAGTTTCTTGACTCAGTGACCCCTGGGCCCCCTGGCATGGCATTTGTAGCCGTACATTGTAATTGTATTTTTTTAAATTAAATTTTGAAGTAATTGTAAATTCACATGCAGTTGTCAGGCATGGTACAGACAGACCCCATGTACCTTTACCCAGTTTCCCCCAAAGTTGACATCTTTCATAAGTAGACTACGTTGTCACATCCTGGAAATTGACATTGATAAAATCCGCCAGCCTTATTCAGATTTCCCCAGTTTTATACATACTCTGTTGTGTGTGTGTATGTGTGTGTGTTTGTGCGTATTTAGTTTTGCACAATTTTATCATGTTGACTTGTGCACCCACCACCACAGTCAGTCAAAATACAGAAGTTTTGTCGCCAGGATCTCTCGTGCTACCCTTTCCCAACTGTCTATTTTACTCATCTGTCACCCTCAGGATTCTATATCTTGAGGCAGTGTTTTAATCACTGTGTCCTGGTTCATATTAAATCAAACCAGCGCCTGGCTCCTAGGTGGTCATATGTGAATACTTGTGGAGTAGAGTCAGATTCCATCAAAGAAAGAGACCAGGAAATCCAGAAGACATTCTGGAAAGGTTTTGGGCTAGAGGCTGGGAAACACACCCTAAGGCACAAGGCACTAAGGAGAGGCAGTATTTTAGTACCTTCCTCTGTGTGGAGGCTTGGGAGATCTCAGCAATCCCGGGACTTCATGCTACCTGGAAAGATCCCATGCCGATGTGATTCAAACAGAAAGTCTGCATCCAGGAAAGGAAGGCGCTCTGCGGCATCAGGTATGAACTCGACCTTCGCTTGGCCGTCTCAAATCGGGTCTTTTTGCATCAACCATCTATGAATATGGGGACTCTGAGGTGAGTGCACTTGGAAAGTATGGACTTTTTCCTCCATGAAGAGTTAACTTGATAGGGGCCAGCCTCCCCTGCTGCTGTTGGTGATTTGGGCCATGGAGACATAGACCTGATGGGAGAGTGACTTGAGCAGAGAATTAGGGGTGCTCGGCAAGAGTCTTCAGATTTCTCTCCTCTAGAATGCCCCATGGCATAATTAGAGGGAATAAAGTTTTTTGTTGTTGTTGGCACCTAGTCTACTCTTGGGTTTCATTGTATGCCTGGTGGAATTTTCAGAAAAGGCCCTGGACCACCGGTATCTCCTCAAATTACCCCCAAGTGCATTGTCATGTGCTTTGCTGATGCCCTGAGCCACCTATGAGACTTCTGAATTCTTAGGTTTAAGTGAATGAACAAATATCAGAGAATATCATATGACCTTGAGTTCCCTTCAAGGCCAAGTCTTGAAAAGGCAGTGGCCAGGAGATCCATTGTTGAGGTCATTAAGTGTTGGGTTTTCCCTTTACTGAAAGCACGTCAGGCTCTGTGTTAAGCTGGGGGAGTACAGGGATAAAAATCCTGTTACTAATCCATACACCATTCTGTCTTCTAATCCATCATCCATCCATCCATCCATCCATCCATCCATCCATCCATCCATCCAT